>JAULJZ010042520.1:0-14444 GCA_032270985.1 Heliamphora pulchella
CAAACAAATCCTAGTCATGCCATATATATATGTATATATATATATATATATATAATCATATAATCTGACAAAAATGTAAAAAAGTGAATGAATTGGTTTCAGAACAAACAAATAAAGGGTTGAGCTTCTCTGTTATTAACACAATGTTATTGGCCTTCGTGAAGCTCGCTACATTTGATGATCTACATCGTTTAAATTACATTTGCTTGTAAAAAATAAACAATAAGATTCATTTATCATTTATGTTTTTTGAAAGCAAATGAGATATGTTGAGTCACATAACAATATTCAATTAAATTTATTTATTTTTACGTGAATAGTCTACGCACTAAAGTCTACAACAACCAACAATGGCTCTAACAATTCGTACACTAAGGTCTACAACAACCAACAACGACTCCAAGTAATCGATTCTAGAACAAAACCCACCTAGCCACTCATACCATATGTTATGCATGCATCTATATATACGGGCACACAAATTTAAAATGCAATAATTCAATTGTTAATAGGCAGTACAAGATAGGATGAGACCGCAGGGACCAGTATGATGATCATAGGGGGGAAGGAGCTCTTTTTTAATATGGTTAGACCTGTACCAAAACTCCAACTGTCAATGAGGTTTAAATTGGTACATAAAAAAATGAATTATTTATGGCTTATTTGGTAACGTTTACAGTTTTTTATTTTTTATTTATAAAAAATAAAAAACATGATTTCGTTTGTTTTTATAAAAAACGAAAAATAAAAAACATATTTAGCACATAAATGTTTAAAAAGTGTTAGTTGAAAATTGCGGATGAATACAATAGTTGGAGGTGGTGGTCAGAAGTAATAGTAAGAGGTAGAGATGGTGGTCAAAAATGGTGGTCGGAGACGGTTATCGGAGCGGGTGGTCTGCGATGGTGGCCGGATGGTGGTGACCAAAGGTGTTAATCGAAGATGATAGCAAGATGTAGCGATGGTGGTCGAAAATAGTTGTTGAATATGGTGATTGGAGGTGTTAGCCGGAAAGATAATAAGAAGCAGCGATGGTGGTCAAATGTGGTCGGTAAAAACCGAGACAGTAGTCGTAGGTGGTGGCTGGAGGGGGTGGCCGAATATGGTAGTCGAAGGCGGTTGCCGGATGTAATAGTCGAAGGTAGTAAAAAAAAAGATACAATCAAAACGTGTTTACAAAACAAGTGAAAACACATTTTTTCTGTTTCTAAAAATTTTGTAAATTTTGAAAACTGTTTACAGTTTTTAAAAAACAAAAATAATTACCAAACATGTTTTTGTTTACAGTTTATAAAAAATTTAAAAACAGAAACAGAAAACAGAAACATATAAACGTTACCAAACGAGCCCTTACTAATTAGTCCTATTTGGAGGAGCTATAAGAGGATTAGCCTCCCTACAAAGTTTTTTTTTTTTTTTCAAATGAATTTAGTCTCACTTTTAAATTATTTTTTAACTAATGGCATATTTGCCCTTGTGGTGGTGAAAATTTTATCATGCACATGCACTGTGTCCTAAAAGTATGCCAAAAAAACAGGTAAAGGAGCTTGTAACTTGTAAGTGTAGCAAGAGGAGGCTGATCATTTGAAATGCTAGTGCCTATGGGGGGAAAAGTGCAGCAGAGCACATGGAGGAAATGAAGACCTTCAATGAGAGGAAGAAGGCCATTCTTTTTTGTGAAAGAAGCATTTAAATTGAAGACAAGTGAATTTCTAAAATATGAATTTCAAGCTCATTGAGATCCTCATTGCACCTCTATAAAAAGAGCAATTTCTTTGTCAAATTTGAGTATCAAATTTCCAAATGCTGCATACACTCAATGTTCAGTCATCAATTCGTGTCACGAAAATCAATCTATTTACGTAAAGGCAGGATTAAGCAAAACCAAATCACATCCCCTAAACCCTTATCACGCCCTTTATTTCTTTGTCTTGTTAGATCTTATTGGTCTATGGAATCCCTTTTCTTGACATATATATGTTGTGTTTGTTAAGTTTTTTTTTTTTCAACTTTAATCCACATTTTTATACTGTTTAAATTCTTCTCTTCATGAGAAATCCAAAAAATAAAAAACTAGACCAAAAAATAAGAAACGTTTAGAAATAAAAAAAAATTGACACAGTGAACCAAACTTAGCCTAATTGTTTCACATTGTTTTTTTTTTTTTTTGAAAAAAAAAAAAGAACGAACTAATATTTATATTTACATTAAAGAATTGCCTTTTTTCCTATCTTATTAACTGCCAGTTGACAAGTACCAAACATTACAAGACGGTGGGATTACAAAGTTGAATTTCAATACTTTAAAAGTTGGTAGAAAGCAACTTGTATGGCCCCATTTGATATAATGATTTTTTTTATTTATTTTATTTATTTTTATTCATAGTGATATTTGTCATCGTTTGTTCAAATTGTTATACTTTTTCGATTCTTCTCATCAAGACTAATCAAAATTAATATATATATATATATGTATATATATGTCATTGTGTTAATTATTTGTCTTTAGTAAAAAAAATTAATCTTTTGATAATTATTTTTATTTTCTAGTTCATCTCATCGAGATGATATTGAAAAAGTTAAAATATAACTCCAGAAAACACCAAAATAAGCCCCCAAAAAAACACTCAAACTTAACCCAAACAGAGCTTTAGAATTTGCTTTGCACTTTCTATCTTACTTCACAAGCATTGCTTATTAGTGTTTTGGAACCTAAAATGGACCAGCCATTTGAACATCAAAATGCAGAAAAACAAAAGCAGTGAATCAAATATATGGTTGATTAACAGCGCCGAATATTATTTTGTAAATAAAACCATCTATTGTATAATATAAAGGGAGAACCACAATTGAAATTTTGTAAATTTTTTTTGTTTTCTATACTGCCCTCCAAAATTGAATTTATTACTATTAAAGAATAACTACTTCAATTCAATTTTTAAGAATTTATAACTATTTCAATTTATTTTTTTTAAATTTAAAATATAATCGCACACATGTGCCACCCCTCGAGTATATATAAATGGAGTTTGTAGCTTTATTACATTATATTTATTTATTACTTCACATGAATATCACCTAACCCACCCCTCACAAAAAACTAAACAAATAAATACATAAGAAGAAGAAAAGGGGGAAGGGAGAGGCAGGGTTGAAACCTGCAACCTAGCACATTGTTTGATTTGGTGATCAATTGTAATTAAATATAGCTAAACAAATTTAAAATTTCCACTCTTTGGCACCTGTTTAACCTAGAAAAGGCCAACTTCAGATTGAAAAAGACATCATCCAAACATCCTTATTTTGTACTTTTTTTTAACATATGAAAAAGGGCATGTTTGTTTATGGGTTTGGGGCTTAAAATTGGACTATTTTAATTATAATTCTATATATAGCATTGTTTGACAACTATTTGGAGAGGGTTAAAAAATCCCTCTCAAGCCTCAACTAACTTAACACCTTATGTGGGAGACTATCTCAATCCCATGGAAAGAGTGAGTTGGTTAGCTCTATGACACTATTTTGACCATTTTTTTACATGAAAAGAATTTAATTTCACTAAAATCATGTCAAGCCAAACAATGTATAATTTATCTTACTATCAACTAAACACATTTTGGTACAAAAAATATTACACTAATAATATAATCCATAATATTCTATGCACTAATAATCTAAATATGCTAATTACTCTATGAAAATAATTCTTCAACCAAACGAACCCATAAAACTAAAGACGACCAAAACAAGAAGTGTATAATAGCGCCGATTTAAATTGTAGGCATTGACAAAGCAATAAAGTTGTTCGATTATAACTTGAGCATTATGGATTCAAATCCTCAAAACAACATTTTCACATATAGAGATAAGATTGCGTACATTTTACCCCTTTTTTTTTTCAAAAAATGTACCTCTTTTTTTCAAATTTTAGAGTATGGGAGACCCATGCACTGAGCTGTTCCCTTTTTTAATATCACCCATTTCTTTTCTTCGTGGTATTGCCGGAAAATCACACACTTAATTATAATGCCCCATTTAGATTACTTGCTTATTTTCTTAGTTTATTTTATTTGTTTTCATTTTTAGTGAGTTTTTCTACCTATTTTATGTACTTTGCTTAAAATTAGGCCTTATACCGTTAATTACTTGTGCAATGACCTAACATTGTAATTCCCTCTTTGATTAATTTTAAATTTTGTTTTACACACTTGAATGCTGCTGTTTTTTTTAAACATTTTTTATTGTATAACAGTGTGCTAGTTTTTATTGCTTATACCCTTGTCTATAAGATACATTGAGTTTGGTGGACTTACCTATTGAGACATCGCAAGATGGCACGGCGTGAGCTGTGCACAACCGTTGCACAAGCCTAGTCCCGTAATAGTTGATATCTTCTATCAAACTATTATACTTTGAGTAAATTATTATATTATTATACTTTTTAACGCTTTTCATTAAAAACAAGCAAAATAGATATAAAAAGACAAAAAAATTGGTCAAAAAAATCAATAAGCCAAATTATATATTACTCATTTTCGTCATTAATAAAATATTTTTATTTTAATCAAAAAAATTAATATGACAATTCCTAGTTTTGATCTAAAAAAGTAAAAAAAAAATCAAATTAAAATATTAAAAAAGTTTTTAGAACAACAAAAAAATTATTACAATTGAACCCCAACAAGGAAAAAAAAAGAAAAAGAAAATAGGAAAAATAAAATAAAAGAAAACCCTCCATTTCTTGAAGTTTAAAGATGGAAAATATGAAGTGACAAGTCTTAGAAGGTGGGATTCAACAAATAATAATATACATATATATATCCCCAGGCTGAAACTAAAACCATTTATGGTAGGCTTCTATTGGAAATTCCTGTGGTTAATAAGGGATACATTGACTATGTAAATAGATAATACTCAAAAACATCATAATCCATTGAATTTAGCTCTTGGTTTTTCAATCCAGTGATCATACACCAAAAGAAAATGGATAAAAGGAATTCATTGAATATAAAAGAGAAACACTGTTTCCGGTATAAACTTAAAATTAAATTAGTAACAAAAAGCTAAAATTGTAGCAAAAACTTTGTCAAACACTGCTAAATCAAATATAATCATATATGGATGCTATTCTACACAGGCAGAGTCTCAGATTTTTGTTTAGATGGGACAAAAATCTAAAATCATATACAACAGATAAAGTGTTACTAAAAGAATTATATATACATCTATATATTGACAATATAGAATTTTAATTTACAGGTAAATTATTGAATTCATAAATATTCATAAAATCCAAATTCACAAAAAGAAAAATCGTACAATTGAATTCATAAAAGTCAAATAAGATTCACAAAAATATACAATCAAATTGTATATAAAATACAATATACAAGCAAATTGTATATCGAACACAACCAAATTCAACCAAGATACGCAATCAATTCATGTTGACAAATTACAAAAAAACAAATCACAATAATTTGATGATTCGTGTTTGTTTTACATTTTCAAGATTCATGTTTGTTTACCGGAATTCATGTTTCCCGTCTTTGTATGCAAAAAATTCTCACATTGCGAACTTTCATGAATTTGGGGCAAAACACATCAAATAGAATTACAATCAATTGAATTAAATCTACGAACAATTAAACTTAGAAATTGAAAATCAATTGAAGTTGAAAGTTGAAAGAATTATGGAGACGAAGCGTGAAATATATCAATGGCAGCAAGGCAAGAAGAGGGCAAGTGATGACTCGGTTGCCACCAGAAGTTAAGAGGCAAAATTATAATTTAAGGAGGCAAAGTTTCAAAGATCAATAAAAAATTTAAGTGTTGGACCCAAGAATACACCTCTACCCACATACATGCCGAAGAATATATCCAGTTTGATGAGATAAAGCATAAACAAAACAAAAAAGATTATCAAATGCAACAAGAGGAGATAAACAAGGCAACTACATTTTTAAAACATTACAGCTACAAAACAAGCTTCAATAAACATTCCAAAAATTGTAGATCTTTCACAAATTCTTCTAGTTTATCTAATTTCCAATTTAAACAAGTTGAGAAAAGCGGGGAATGTCGGTCTCTCTGCAATTCTAACAAATTTTTGAACTTTATAGTCTCTCCTATAAATCTTCCTTTGGTAGTACCCTAAATAATCTGAAACAAAATCTACGTAATCATGAGGTCACCCTTCAGATTACAATTTTAGCTACAGCTGATTTTCCATCCCCCTTCTCAGCATCTACAGCTGCATTCAGAACAGTAAAAGCACCAAAAGACAAATAATTTGTAAACCAAGTAGTGACCATAAATTCATTGAAGTATATGGATTTTTCATTGCACACACAGAGGGGGGAGATTGCAGACTACTAAGGCATCATTTAGGAGCCCGGCTTAAAGTTAGGAATTTCGCTTTAAGTAACTTTAAGCCAAATAAGTAAGAAGTTCGTTTAGTCTAATTTTAAAGTAGCTCAAAGGTTAAAAACTTGTTTAGCTTAAAGTGGCTTTAAGTGGTTTTAAGTCAAATAAGCAACAAGTAAGAAGAATAAGCAACAAGACAATAAGCTATCGCTTAAAGTAGCTTTTAAGTGGCTTTAAACCAAATGAAATCTGTTATGAAAAAATTTATGTTTTTATTTTCACATAATTTCATATTCAATATGAATCTTGTTTAGTAGATCGTGATGAGTAAGTTTTAAAAATATATTCTTTTATAAAAAAAATAGGTGTATGTAATAAAGTTATTGACATTTTTTCAGAAACATATAGATGTATTTTAGTTAATAAGCAAAAAAAAAATACAAAGGATAAAAGGCATTTAAGCAAAATAATAATAATAAGTCTGCATTGCCAAACAAAGTAGAAAGGCTCAAACTAAATGAGGCCTAAATTCAACAATAGTTTTCAATTTCACAATCCAAATTGTGGCTTGACACAAACATATCCCACAGGCAAAAAGGAACCGATACAGGGGAGAAGAAAATTAATTGATTGCCAAACTGATGAGGCAACCCAAAGAAATTGTAGATAAGATGACTAATCTTCTGTGAAGGGTAAATGTGAGATTTCTGTTTTTTTTTGTTTCTTCTATTTTTTATGATTCATCAGCTAAGATGGATTGAGAAATAAAGCTAGAACAAGTAAACAGGGGAAAGCTAACCACAAATTTTTTTACTCAATCAGAGACATTACAATGACCATAGTGCTGCAAGACGCAATATTGGTGGTAATATGTAAAGTTAGACTCAGGTGTCCAGATTGTTAGGCATGTGGAGCCGGATTATTTTTCAGGAGGTCCAACCCATGACCCAAATTGTTTTAGAGGCAATTCAATTAATATGAATTTTTTGTGAGACTTGGTCCATGGTGCGGAGGATAAGGCCGATAGGATCGAGCCAGTTTGGGTATATATTTTTTTGTCGCTTTTGGTTAGGGTTTTGTATTTTCATTTTGTATTGCATCCCTTTATAGTAAATTCATAGTAAAATTGCTGCAACTCCATAATCGTAGTCCTAATATTTGGTAACCTGCGTAATTGTGTTTTGTGTGTGATTGTGTTATTCTCTACATTGTTGTTTTTCGTTTTTTGCCACAACACAGATGGATTTTAACACTATGCCTCGTTAAGGAAGGAAACAAGTTTTAATATTCTGCCAGAAAATGGCTTATCTGGGGGGGAAAAGTCATCATCTAGCAGCAGGGATGACCTCTAATTGAATGAATAAACCACATTAGGTATCACTTCTAATAAGATCAGATGATCTCCAAACTCAAAAAAAACCCTTTATGCAATTTAGGATATCTATAAAACTCATGGCACTTGGCCAAATGTATAAGTTCAAGGAAACAAGAGTTCTACCTCCAACCAACCAATTGGTCAACAGTCCTAGAGTTGGACATGTTCCCATTTCCGTTCTGAAACTACTTGAATTCCCTCTCACAGGTTGTCTGCCAATTCAGCATTGTTCTTGAATCAGTATTCAAATCCCACTTTGCCCATACTCCAATTAGATTGTACGCAGACAATGGTAAAAACACAAAATTACAGTCAAGTTGATCAAGTAAACAGACAGTCTATCATTTAGGCAGTCAGTATAATTTAACAGATCATGAATGATTTGTATTGTTTTCCCACATATGATTTTATACTAAAACTACTGAACACACATTCTTTTAGGTCTTTTAATGTTTTTTATTTACCTGAAGACAAGTCCAGAAACATAAGACAGATTAAAAGAAAGGAAGGACTCAGGCCCCAAATCCCCCAACAGGTCTCAACCACCATCGATAACCTGGAGCACTATCAGTTCTAGAGTTTCCTATTGGTAGTATGATGCTATTACATCTCCGTCACCCACCATCTATAACCTATCTGTTCTAGAGTTTCCTATTGGTAGTACCATGCTATTACATATCTGAAGGGGGCTGGTCCGAGAAAGTGTGGGCTGGCCCGCCTAGGTAGCACAAGCCCAAAACCAAGCGGTCTAAGCCCAAAACCAAGGGCCCGGACAGAGCTTGGTGGCATTCACTGAGGAGGCGTGCCCAATGCACCAAGCATTAATGATAAAGTGGCCGAGCTCAGAGCATTTATGAAGGATGCGTGGCTGATGAAAGAACATTAATTGGGGGTATTATGTCCGTACCATCCTGCATTAATGACAGATAGGGTTATCCCAAATATCCCCGGCAAGGTGCCGTCACCGGAGAAAAGGATCCAAACCAGACCCAAATTGGGAGGGGAACTTCCCGCCAAGGCAAAGCCTAGAGGGGACGACGCCATCCTGCCAAAGGAAGCATTGAGCTGTACTACAAATATGAGAACATACGACTCAAGGTAAGACATGAACGAAAAGGATCCAAACCAGACCCAAATTGGGAGGGAAACTTCTCGCCAAGGCAAAGCCTAGAGGGGACGACACCATCCTGCCAAAGGAAGCATTGAGCTGTACTATAAATATGAGAACATACGACCCAAGGTAAGACATGAACATGTACTTACAGAAACTGTGCAAAAATATCTAGAAAACTCTTCCTAAAGAGCTTCTCATTACTTCGAGCTTACAATACACTAACTTCATTGGAGAGGCTTTTCGGCACGAGCCCGCTGAGTAGTCTCGCCCTTTGTACTTGTGCAGAAGCAATCCAGTCAAGGAGATCATCACGGAGGCCTAGATTTTATTGTTCTCAACACATATACAGCATCACCCCCGTACATTATACATCCTCCGGCCAGGTGATGCTAGGTGACCCGCAAGATTGTAAACAAATAAAATAATGAAACCGAAATAAAACAAATAGAAAAAGGAAGGTTACATCCGGAAAGAAAGGAAAAAAAAAACCATTGATCTCAATTTAAAGACCAAATGTACTAGTTCAATTTTAGAGTTTGAATAACCTTATTACATAATAACCTATTTATAAATATCTAAGAAAACCCTAATTAAAACTACCAAAAATAAAATTTTACAATCCAAGAAAATTATAATTACCATTACAAAATAAAAAAATCCCAATGAAATCAAAATATAAGATATCATTAAAATTACAAGATTCCTAAATCTTAAAATATATTCATCCTATACCTTCTCGTTCCACATCACCAGAGGTACCTTTGGAGAGTACTTCAATGCCAGGTTAATTGAAGACCAAATTATCAGAATTCCAATCAATTTCAACACATATGAAGCCCTTCTCGCAATGCAATAACAGATGGTGAAATTTCCAATGTTCAACCATATCCACATTCATCATGAACAGAGAAATTGCACATTAAACCACCCAAACACCCCTCGATTGCCCTTGCAGCATCCATGATGTATGCCAGGTCCAATTTTACATCTGTAAGCTCTGGCATTCTTTTTTCATTCTTTTATTTATTCATTATTACTCTTCTCAAATGAGATAGTAATTGAAAGTTCCAAAAACAGTAATACTATTCAGGCATGTAAAATCATCTTGAGAAATCTAATTACATCGGTTGAGCCTGATTCCTGACTGCCTGCAACTAAGTCATGTTTGACTTAAGCTTATCCTTCTTGCTGAAAGTATTCCACCATGTCAGCTACCTCATAAACAAAAATATATCTACAAAATATGTGGCCGAAGAAAACCACATATTTTAGTAGCCAAATTATTAATGGCATGATCTCCTTCCGGTTTGAGAATTTGTGGTTACATGTGGACAGCTTTCAAGACAGGGTGGCAGGTAGGTTGGTGGCAAGGGCAAAACATTACAGAGGCTTCAGGTTTTGTTTTGGCAATGAAATTGCAACTTCTAAAAGCCAATATGAAGAGATGAAATTTGACAGGCTTGAAGCTCAAAAGGCGAAGGTGCTTGAAGACATTCAAAGAGTGGATGTCAGGGAGGCGAAATGTTGGTTTTGAGTGGAGAGAGATTGTTAGGAGAAGTTGCCACTTTAGTTTATTAGTAAGGGTGGGCAAACTTAGAGGAGTTCAACTGGAGATAGAAATTGCAGCTTCTAAATATGAAGAGGTGAAATTTGACAGGCTTGAAGCTCAAATTGCGAAGGTGCTTGAAGACATTCAAAGAGTGGATGTCAGGGAAGTAAAATGTAGGTTTTGAGCAGAGAGAGATTGTTAGGAGAAGTTGCCACTTTAGTTTAGTAAGGGTGGGCAAACTTAGAGGAGATCAACTGGATAATAATACTCACTTCTTTCAAGAGACGGTGAATGCTCACAAGGATGCAAAATCTAGTTGGGAGGGTGTGAAATAATGGTTCTCTTCTCACTGGGAAGGATGACATCGGGGACAGGTTTGCAAGCTCTATCGTGGCATATTTCAGAAAGTGGTGGATTGGAGGCCCCAACTTGATGGGCTAGAGTTTGATCCCATTTCGGAAGAGGATTCAGGCTGGTTCGAGCAACCATTTATTGAACAGAAGGTCCTTCAGGCCTTGAGAAGCTTGATTGGTGACAGCCCCCGGTTTGAACAAAATTACTATTGATTTTTTCCAGTAGTGTTTGGATGTGGTTAAGGCGGATACTTTGGGGATGATGTCTTATTTATATGATCATATGTCTTTTGACATGAGCTTGAATGCTTCATTTGCAGTTTTGATTCCTAAAAAATTAAAAATTAAAAATTAAAAATAAATAAAGAGGAGCCAAGGATATAAGGGATTTTCAATCGATTAGTTTGTTTGACGCTACTTATAAGTTATCGGCTAAGGTGGTAGCCTCTGGGTTTGAAAAAGGTTCTTTATCGATTATTTCTGACTGACATAGTGCTTTTTGTAAAAGGTAGATAGATAACGGATGTAGTTTTAATCTTTAATGAAAGAGTGGATTCGAGGATGAGGAGTTAGGTGCAAGGGGTCATTTGCAAGCTGGGTTTTAAGAAGGTATATGGACGTATTAATTGAGAGTTTCACTCATATCTGTTGAGACAGTGGATCCAATTTTGTTTTTCCATAACGTCGCTCTGGATCCTTGTAAAATGGTGACCATGTAAATTTCTTCTAGCCTTCAAATAGGTTGAGGCAGGAGACCCTCTATGTCCTATATTATTCATTCTTGTGATGGAGGCCCTTAGTCAGTTAATACAAAAAGTGGTTCGAAGGGGCTTATTGGAAGGTTTTGAGGTTGGTCCGGTCATGGCCCCTACTTGACTATTTTTCATTTGCTTTATACATAGAACACAATGGTTTTCCATAAGAGGAATCCAATTAGATGGGCTAATTGTGCTTTATTGTGTTGTGTCCTTGGGTATTTTGGCTTCCATCCTTGGGGCCCTTCCTATTTCTTACTTGGTTATGCCTTTAGGGGATTATTTTAAGGCCGAAGTGGTGTGGGATGGAGAGTTAGAGAAGTATTAGCGGAGACTGGCTTTAATGCTTAGATATTGCTGATTCCCAATACAACTTCGACTGAATGTTCACACCTGATCAACTAGAATTAATAGCTTTGCTTTGGTATACTTGACTGAACCTAAAAGAGACTTTGATCATTCAACTTTGGCTGTTGAAGGAACCATATTGCTTGGAATTCCATAGAGTGAATCTTCTTCTATTTCATAAGCCTTTTACTACTATCTTAGCTAACCAAATTCATACTTATTTTGAATATGTGACCTTTCAACAATATTCTATATGTGGCCCATGAGTTCATTGAAGAAAAGGATTACCCTTCAAAAACAAAGGAGTCTTACTAAAGGTCGGGGAGAGAGAGAGAGAGAAACAAAGTTGACTGGCCCTAGATAGGCCTACAGCATTGATCCTTTGATCAATTCATAATCGACCGACCTCCATACTAAACACAGGAAATGTTAATACCCTAAGGGAGGTAGATTTATCCTTATCAATAGTACCTCGCCTAGTCTTCCGATTTATTTAATGTGACTGCATACCATAGTGGAAAAACGGCTTAAGAAGCTTCGGCAGCACTTCTTGTGAAGTTAAGCCATGAAATAGTTGAAGTAGCATCTAATAGATTAGAGTGTAATTTGCTCTTCTATAAAGGAGATTACTTGTTATGAAAAGGTTAACTATTTTTAATAGGCTATGTTAGGGAAGTGCCTTTGAATGTGTGCTTGTGAGAGAGATAATTTTGAAGGACATGGTGTATGATAAGTGAGAGTCCTTATGGGATCAATGGGGCATTCTGCAAGTACTGTTGTGTTAGGAGTAGGGTATGTGAAAAGATATTAGCCAGATGTGGAATGAGTTTTCGAAGCATATTTAAAAGAAGATAAGCATCCTCTAATCCATTCCCTCCACCTCTCACCAAAATCTTTCTTATTCTTCACAAAGTTCAAGAAATTTCAATCTACATTATCGTGAGATTTCTCAAAATCTACCTTAAAGATTAGCCCGAACTGAGGAGGATCTTCATGATCTATTGTTTTCATACGTAAGGAGGCTCTACATGATTGGGAGCTTGATCATTTGGTGAATCTACTTGGGTTGTTGTATGACCACATAATAGTACGGGATGGAGATGACTTGAATAGAAAAATTGATGTTAAATCTTTTTATGGGGGTGGGGTTTGGTTGGTTGTAGAATATCTACTTTTTCGTGAAACTTTCGAAGGTAAAAACACCGTTGAAAGTGGCTGCGGCACACGAGATGATTCTCACTATTAACGAGTTAATTAGGAGGTCACGAATCTTAACTAATTAGTAATGTTTGGGTATGAGTGATGGCAAATCAGTATCCCCTTTGCTTATTCATTGCGAGGTTATAGGGAACTATGGCCATTGATTTTGGTGTTACTAAGGGTGAACTTGGTCTTTGAAAGAAATGTGGCGCCAGTTCTATTTGACCAGTGGAGTGGTAAAGTGGTTATATATAAAAGAAATGCATGACTTCTTGCTCTGTTGTGCTTGGTGTGGATGTTTGATCACAGCATAATAAGAAGTTATTTGATGGTGCAGAGATGCCATTGCACAAGTTGAAGAGCATGTATAGGTTTTTGTCTGAGAGAGGCGAACCCTTTTTGGATAGCTTTGATGTGAAGTGATTTTTGTTAGCGTGAGTTTTTTTTTTTTTTCCTAATCCATCCCCCTTCCTTTTGTATTCTATACAGGTGCTCTTGATGCCTCTTCTCAATAAAAGTTAATTTACACGTCAATGGGAAGAAAAAAAAAAGGCACAAAACTCGTAACTCCGAGAAATGTGTAAGCCCAATCTTGCATTAGATAAACTGCATGTACATCCATGTAGAGAGAAATGCGGACGGGGTCATGGGGAGGGGAATCCTCTATTTGTATCATACATGTCAGGAATTATGCTATGATCATGTTTCATATGGATTAAAATAAGACACTTTCCATGTGTATATAAGCTACTTGAGCATCCTCCCTTTGTAAGCCAGTTTTAATAGATGAGTTCTACCCATGGATTTGTAATTAAAATAAGGCACTCTTCATGTGTACAAGCTAGTTTTCTGGGGGTGAGTTCTGTTAGGATTTTAGGCCCAAATCCCCTCACGCAGCGAAAAAATGAAGCGCGGCTTCAATCCACACAAAATAAGTAAAGAACAAGAACACTCACAAGAACACGAGAATTTACGTGGTTCGGCTGACTGTCTACTTCCACAGGAGAAGAAACAATCCACTATTCTCAAATATATAATACAAGTTTCACTCTCAACCTCACAATCTTTGTGTATGGCCTCAAACTGAGTCTCTCTGTGTCTCTCTATACTCTCTCTAACCTCTCTCAGAGTCTCTCTGTGAGTATTAGACAACTTACACACATTTTGCAGCGCTTAAGCGCTCAGTGAGTGCGAGCTTCTGGACTGGTAGGAGCTCAAGCACTCAGTGAGCGCCAGTTTCTAGACTGCTAGTTTTCTTGAGAAATTTGAGCCACAAACCCAACAATCACCACCTTGAGTTGAATTTCTCAACCATCTTGAAGTACTGTCGGTGTTACCTCGACCTGTACTCATTTTTTCGGGTATGAGTGCTCCACCCTCTCTAA
>JAULJZ010042531.1:0-14443 GCA_032270985.1 Heliamphora pulchella
GGTGTGAATTAATTTATATAGCCAATAGTCAGTACTAAATTAATTACCCCAAATGTCCCGTTCAATACACACAAAGTATATTGGTACAGAGAGTCGGAACAATAGACGACGCTACTATCTGTTTCCCGTAACCAAGACAGGTCTACTAAAACTCTGTGCCACAGTCGTACCAATAGTATGTCCATTTTGATCTAAACTGTGAACATAAAACTTATATTCTGCAAGAATCTAAAATCTGGTCTTTTGTGTGTAAACTGTACTCTACACACCAGATTAAATACTATACAAAATATCGGACATCTATGCATAACAAATAAATGATATACATACATTACTCATAAAGATTCTCATAAAATAGAAAATTAATTTTATTAAAAATAAAATTAAATTCTAAAAACATGGTTTTCAGTATATCAACCTAACACTAAAACCCTGGTACGCCAGGCAAATCTTCCATTTGATATTTGTGTTTTGCCCCTTTTTGCCATAACCTTTTAGGAATAATTTTTTAAGAATTTTTAAAAATTTATCCCAATCCTCTAAAAAAAAAAATTCTCCTAGGATTTTTCAAAAATCTTCCTTAAAGTTTCTAAAATTTCTAAAATTTTCTAAAGATTTCTATAAATTTTCAGGATTTTTCATAAAATTTACCCCAATTTTCGATTATTCTTTTCAAAATTTTTCTAAAGATTCTCAAAAAAAATTTATATATATATACTCAGATTTTTAAATTTTGTGATTTTGAAAATTTTGCTTTATTTAGAAATTTTTGACAAAATTGCCTCTAATTTTGGAATTTTTAATAAAAATTGCTCTTTCAGTTTTCATGCCCCAAAAACAAAAACAAAAACAAAAAAACCCCCTTAATTTTTTATGTTTTTATAAAAAAATTCAAGACCTTTATTTTGTAATTTTCATTAAAATAATCGCCCTTTTCTTTCATTGTTTGTTCAAGTCCTAAGTGTCCCAACTGTTTTAAATCTCCATAGCAAAGGTACCTAAGCTAAATTCAAATCCCAAAGCGTCACACCATCATCAAAATAAGACATCATTCATCATCGTATCAAAACACAATATCATATCATCTGAGGGATCCTAGGCATGTGTCTACGTTTGATATATCATGCTTTGGTATTTAAAACAGTAAGGATATGGTACATACCGAAGGTCGCTGGTGAGAAATGTGGTGGTCAGGCTCCCGCAGTAGAACGTCAGCAGCAACAGCATCGGTAGGAGACTCGTATCGTCGCATCCCACCCAGATGTAAGCGGTGGGGAACCGGAGCGTAGGTGTGTAGATCAAAAGGCGCTGGATGGCCCTCCCCAGCATCAGGATCCAAGAAGTCATCCATCGCGGCCTCAGTAGCAGCATCAGTAGCCGTCTGTGCCTCGGCAGCTGCCTGTGCCTCCTCAGCAGGCCGATGGGAGGCACGCTCCGCCTCGAGAATGAAGGCGTCCATCGAAGCAGTGGGCTGCGTGGAAGTAACCCCGCTAGCAGGGATACTGGTGGGTGTGCCCCTGAGAGTCCCCATAGAAGAACTACCAGCGGCAGAGGGGCTCCATCGTGCCCCAAGGTAGTCGTCTCCCTGGCCCTGGCCCGCCATGAAAAGAAAGGGAATCACAAACAATAAGATAAACATCGTGTAAGGCACGAAAGCTAAAGGTACAAAGGCTAAAAGACAAGAGGATGCGAGGAAAAGTTGAGAGAAGTTTGAGAGAGTGAAAGAGCTAGAGAGAGAAAGTGGAGTGAACAAATGAGCCCTCACCCGCGGGTCTCAAGGACCATATGCGCGTTTGAAGTTGGCGGTCACCACTTCTAAAGTGAGCGACCGCCATGTTAGAAGGGTTTTTACCCCAGCGACTGCCATGTCATAAGAGTTTGGGCTTGGCAACCGCCAGCTTTTCAACAGTCACGTTAGGTCTGTCAACGGTCACATCTTTTTTAGGTTTGATATTGATTATCTTACTTTATATATGTTTGTTTTGTTATTTTATTTACCTTTATGTACATTTATAAAATATCTTCTTAGCAAAAATGGTTTCAAAAACTAAAAAATAAATAAAATAAAATAAATTTTCTTATTTTGTGTGAGTTTTTTTAAAAAAGTTCTAAGAAAATCTTGTATGTTTAGAAACAATTTTCTCTAACTTACGCTTTTTTATTCCAAAAATAATTTTGTGTTGTAATCCTTATCTCTTCCGATAAATTTAATTTTAAGCCGTAACTTGACTTTTAATTATTTTTATTCCACGTTTTGTCCCGAGTTTTAGGTCTTAACGCGACCTATTAATTTATGGTCTTCTCTTTCGATAAATTTAATTTTAAGTCGTAACTTACCTTTTAATTATTCTTATCCCACGTTTCGTCCCGAGTTTTAGGTCTTAACTCGACCTATTAATTCGTGGTCTCTTCTTCTGATAAATTTAATTTTAAGCCATAACTTGGCTTTTAATTATTTTTACCTCACGTTTCGCCCCGAGTTTTAGGTCTTAACTCGACCTATTAATTCGTGGTCTCCTCTTCCGATAAATTTAATTTTAAGCTGTAACTTGGCTTTTAATTTTTTTTTTATCCCACATTTTGTCCTGAGTTTTAGATTTTAACTCGACCTATTAATTCGTGATCTCCTCTTCCGATAAATTTAATTTTAACCCGTAACTTGGTTTTTAATTATTTTTATCCCACGTTTCGTCTCGAGTTTTAGGTCTTAACTTGACCTATTAATTCGTGGTCTTCTCTTCCGATAAATTTAATTTTAAGCTGTAACTTGATTTTTAATTATTTTTATTCAACGTTTCGTCCCGAGTTTTAGGTCTTAACTCGACCTATTAATTCGTGATTTATCATTTTCGATAAATTTAATTTTGAGCCGTAACTTGGCTTTTAATTATTTTTATCCCATGCTTCGTCCCGAATTTTCAGGTCTTAACTCGACCTATTAATTCGCGATCTCTCTTTTCGATAAAATTAATTTTGAGCCGTAACTTGACTTTTAATTATTTTTATCCCGTTTTCATCCCGAAATTGTAAGGTCTTAACTCGACCGATCAATTGCTTTCCCGGTTAAGATAATTTCTTGGATCCTAATTCTATCATTTTAATTATTTTATCTCCAGCCAAGTTATTAGATCTTAACTCGATCTTTGACTTGTTTGTACTTCACTTTAGATCTTAACTCGATCTTTAAAATTTGTTCAATCACACCAGCATCTAACATTTTTTCGTGTACACGATTTCAAAGATTCTGATTTATCAAATCATCTTTTCGTGTTTAAATACGTAACAAATAAAATTTAATAAATGCACAGTTTTTCCTTTAGCTTTTCAGTTAAGGTAGTGATTAAAAATATTCATTTATTTTATTTATCGTCCCACATTTTTTGAAAAATAATAATTTATTTTAATTAAATATTTTTCTATTTAATTAATACAAAATTTAGAATTAATTCTCACGTTTTTCTAAGATATTCGATTTTTAAAAAAATCATCTTTAAACGTGATATTTTGTAAAAAAAAAACAAAATATCTAAAATTTTTCTATTTAATTAATTAATTAAGTAAAAAAAACTTAACTTTATTTTTCATTACAAAATATTTTAATTAAAATCAAATATTCGAATTAATTAAATTAACAGGATAAATAAAACCAATATTTATCATTCACACAGTTAATATATAAAAAAATAAATTAAATGAAAGATAAATATATCCAAATTTTATGATCAAATCGAAACTCTAAAGAATTTTAGTCTCCTATTTAAGATAAACTTCATTAATCCTTTTTAAAATAGCTGCTTATCGAGTCCAACCATCACACAAACACCAAATCGCCTGGAACTTGTGCCGAATAGCATTGGATTTGCGCCTGTGTTTGTGTTGCACTGAAATAGTGCTAAACAGTGTTGGAAAACACAAACAGCACCACTTGCTGTTTCGAAATTTGCGCCAGTGTTTGTGTTTATCAAAACTGCTGCTTGCGCCTCAAGCGTTTGGAGACTGCCGGTTGTTTGTTGAAAAAAACACTGCACCTGAAAAATAGTCTGTAAAACCACTGCTGCCATAAGAACTAGAAAACCCGACGCTGTGTGGGACGCTGCTTTTTGGGTATTGCCGCAGCCACTATTTTGATTAGAAGCTGCAGTGGACGCCGCTGTTTGGGAATAAAGCCAGCGCCGTCCCTTGCTTTTTCCCTTTATTTCCTCTTTGAAACAGAACTGAAACAGTATCCGGCGCCCACTGTTTTTCTCTTTTTTTTCTTTTTTTTCTTTTCTGTCTTCTTCTTCTTCAAGAAAACCACAGGCGGCTGCTTGGGAATAGCGCCTGTTTGGCACTGCTGCTGCTTGCACCGAAACGCTATTTTGGAAATTATTGCTGTCCTTTGTAGACACTTCAATTTGTTCCCACCTAATCTTAGGTGAATTCGATGATAAAAATAGGTGAAATGGTGCTTCAGTTCGATCCTTGGGAAGTGATCTAAGCTCGGTATATGAATCCAATCGTCCGAAAACCTTCAAACCAATGAAATTTTGTTGAAACGTCGATAACTTGCTATCAAAGTCATTCCAATCTGGCGACCGCCAACTTTTATTATGGTGACTATCAATAGAACCTCTTGGAAACCCAAGTCAAAAGTGGCGACTGCCACCTTCAACCTGGCGACCGCTAACTCTCATTGTGGTGACCGCCAATAGAACGTTGTAGAACTTCTTCTAAACATGGCGACCACCATGTTGAACCTGGCGACCGCCAACTCCAAATGGCATGGCCTGTCCGAAAGCGTGGCAACACCTCATTGGTTGAAGAACTCTACAAATACCGTACCTCTAGTACGTTTTCAAGGATAAAAAATTAGAGAGAGGTTTAGAGAGAGAAGCTCTGTCGAGTCGCCAAGCCATCTGAGTCCCGACGCCGAAGTCCTGCTGAAATACCAACACCCGAACCTCCAACGTTGAAGCCTTACTTGGATCACCACTCGAGGATTTGACCGTTGAAGCATATTCTTGACTTGAGATTTCCTTAGCAATCCAGGTTCCTCGTTTAGATTCCCGATCCTTCTAATTCCATTCCATCTCTTTTGGAGTGATCAGGTTAAATTTAAAGTTTAATTCGTGTATTTCTTTCATTTGTGTAGTTAAATTTGGTTATTATTTACATTGCTTCATGTAATTTAATTATTTTAATTAATTTCTTAGTTTACAGTTTCACACTAAGTACATTGTTATTTTTCACAAATTCATTAAATAGTGCTAATATGTTTTGACAATTACAACTAATTAATATTACTAATTGTTATGATAATGCACTTACATACATATAGATATAGTTGCCAATATTATATTAATATTTGATAATTAAATAGATATATTTTGATTCCTTTTATTATTCTAGTATTAGTTTGATTTTATATACCATTGCCTTCATCTTTTTTTTCTTTCTCTTTTCTTTTTTAATGTAGCTTAATTTCCTTTGTTAATATTAGTTTAATTTCTTAACATTCATTTTTATTTATTTTTTCTTTTCTTTTAATATTAGCTTAATGTTCATTCATTAACCTTTATTTTTTATTTTTCTTTTCTTTTCTTTAGTAGTGATGCAATTTTTTTTTTCTAACATCTTATTTCCTTTTCTTTTCTTGTAATGTAGCATTTTTTTTTTCTTATAATATAGTTTTATTTTTCTTTCTAATGTTTCATTTCTTGTTTTTTTTATAGTTTTATTTTTTTTTCATAGTACTTATCCTTTTTTTTTTGTTAAACCCATAAAATCACAAAAGTTTTTTAATCTAATTCTTACTCTTTAAATATAATTTTCTTACTCTTTGTTTTCTTTCTCCTCTATTTTCTCTTAATAAATTGAATAGTTAGATTTTTTTCTTATTAGTTTGATAGCATTTTCAACCTTTTATTTTAGTTTAATGATTCTTAGTTTAGGTTTATTAGTTTATTTTGTAAATAATACCAATTTTAATTTTCCTAATTTTTAGTTTCCTTTCTTTCTCTTTTAGAACTTCTTATTTTTTATTTAATTTTGTTAACTATCCTTTTGTTCCAATTTCTTTTTTATTAAAATCTTTAACTTTTCTTTTGGCATAAAATCCTCTTTTTAATTTCTTTGCTTTCTTTTAGTGTAGGATTTTTCTTGTATATACATTTCTTATTTCTTTTATTAAAAACTCATCATGTCATGTTAATTTTGATAATATGCATATTTTAGTTACTTTAAAATTGTGTTTAGAATAGTTGCTTATTTTGTTAGCAAATCATGTTTAGGTAATTTTTGGCATCTTTTAACATGTTTTTGCTCTTTTACTTGAATCACATAGCTTAGGTTATTTTTGTGAATATTGCATGTGGGTGTGCTCCATGTATCATTTAGTTAGAAATTGCATACTATAGGACTTAAAGATTTTATCCCTTCATTTGTTTTGATTTAGAGTGTTATATACATATGTTATGTATTTTCTATATTTGATTTTGGATGTTCTCTATTTACCTTTATTATTTTTATTTACATGCATTTGACAAATTATATTAAAGAACCAATAATAATTAGTAGAGGTCAACCTTACGGTTGGGCGAATAGGGTGCCTAACCCTTTCCCGATTCGAACCTTAACCCCCTAACCCTCTTTCTCTGGTTTAACATTTTCAAAATCAGTAGTCATTTTTATTTTTCTTAGTTTTTCTCAAAAACTAAGTGGCGACTCCATTTTCAACAAAAAGAAATTTTTTAAATTTGGTTTTCAAGGTGTTAAAAGATTTTTCAAACATCTTTAAATTTCTTTATTTTTTAAACACTTTCAAAACCTCTAAATCACGGCGCTACACCCTTTTTTTTAACCAAAAAAAACTGTTTGGCTAAAAAAAACCGTAGCTTTAATCCTGTTCTTTGTTCTTCGACTGTTCTTCATTTCTTTTTTTTTTCAATTACATAAAATCAAAAAAAAATATTCAAGAACAAGAAATCAAAAAATATTAATTTTTATATTGATCCTATGCCTCCATAGAGTTCACAATCAATCTGAAAAAATTAATCTATCATGGTCAACCCCCATGAAAAAAAAATAATCATCATCCAGGCATTCAATCAAACATGAAAATAAATGATGATCATAAAACTGGGATTAGAACACCTGCAAAACAAAGTTAGCAACAGTTCTAAAACTACCCGGCCCCAATAACCGTAAATAAAAAATAAAACAGCTCTGCTACCAATTGTTGGAGGCAAAATTGTTAAGATTATTATTTTTGTAAATGATTTTTGGTAAAAAATTAACTGAACGGGTAAACGTCGAAACGAGTTCCAGACAAAACTTTTGACGTCAAACGATTAAAATAAAATTCGTACAACCAAAGTTAATTTACGAGAATACCTTTTGTTGATCGATTCTTTAACTACGATTTGATTTCGAATTGAAGCTCATGTTAGATCTTCTACTAAATTCCCTTATGCGATCCTCGAACGTAGTGTGAGTTAAAGACTATCGAGAACTCGTATCGACAGAATCCAAATATCTTTAATCTTGAAAGACAAAATATGATATCATCATATATGAGATATCAAACGGGTTCATTCTACCCGCATATATATAAGGTTACAGTAGGGACCAGGGGAGTAATTATGAGTAAGACTTCCAGTGGAACACAAACACCTACCAGCAATTTCGGCAATTATTAATCGGCATTTTGATATTTTTTAAGCTCTTCCACTTAACTTATTTGACCGCTGGATAATCAAATCCACCTATAGAGTTTGACCTTGTCAAAATTTATAAGCTTCCTTAAGGCGGTATCGTCAATCCCAATCTTTCGGGACGTAGACTTCGTCAATAATTAATATTTACCATATAAATAATACCACTATCCAACTCACCGAGAATATAGACCCATATAAGATCTCACCCTCTAATGAATCAAAAGAACGAATATTAAATATACGCAAATCAATAATTATTTAAGGATTAAGAAAATAATCACTATTCATAATAATCTTGGAGTGTAAATTAATTTATATAGTCAGTATAAAATTAATTACCCCAAATGTCTCATTTAATACACGCAAAGTGTACTACACAGAGAGTCGAAACAATAGACGACGCTATTATCTGTTCCTCGTAACCAAGACAGGCATACTAAAACTCTGTGCTACAGTCGTATCGATGGTATATCTATTTCTATCTAAACTGTGAACATAAAACTTATATTCTGTAAGAACCTAAAATCTGATCTTGTGTGTAAGTTGTACTCTACACACCATATCAAATATTATACAGAATATCGGACATCCATGCATAACAAAGAAATGATATGCATACATTGCTCAAAAAGATTCTTATAAAATAGAAAATTAATTTTTTAAAAATAAAATTAAATATTAAAAATATGATTTTCAGTAAAACAACTCTAACAACATGTTAGGAATAGTGACTTTTGCCGTGATAGTAGGGGCATTGGAAAGTGAGGTGGAATTTCATGTTCTCGATGTGCCAGCCTCGTTTTATCTTTTGTTGGGAAGACCGTGGCTACATGATCCGACAGTTAGAGAAGTTCCTCATTTTATCTTTTGTTGGGAAGACCGTGGCTACATGATCCGATAGTTAAAGCAGTTCCATCAACCTTACACTAAAAGGTGAAGCTGATTAGGGAATGAGTAACTGTCACTATTCCGGGTGAAACTGGCTTGCTGACCCCGATCAGTGACACTACCCCGCTACTTGAGATTCAGCATGGGAAAGAGGACCTCCTTCTAAATAGGTTCGACTTTGATGAGACTAAAGCTATCTAAGTTCTTATGATCGAGGAGAAAAACTATGTGAACCCGAAGGTTATAACAATGATGAAGCCAATGTCCTATTTTCTAGGGATGGGACTGGGCAAACACCTACAAGGGATCTCAAAACCAATCCTTGTGCATCGCAATCGCCATGGGCATGGATTAGGGTGCGGGTCAGAGACGAAAGAAGCAAAGATAGGGAAATATGGGCCGACGTTGAATGGTCGCTTTGTCACGAAAAGGGATGATTTCCCTTATTATGGGTTTCCCGAACCATGGATAGAGGAGAAGACCGATCGAAAGTTACCAGGGTTGGAGATCTTTTTCGGCCATCAATTGTCTGATGGTGAGGAAAAAGAAATATGGTAGATGGGATTCACTAAGAAAGTGCCGACATACTAGTTGGTTCATTGCGAGGAAGGAGATCTGAGTTCTTCCTTCAATGAAGAGATGGCCTGAGTGCGTATAGGCAATGATGAAGACAAGGACATGCTGATGATGGAAGCAGACGCGCTTACGGATTACATTGCACTTATCATGGATGCTATTAAAATGAAAAAGATTCAGTCTTTTGATATTTTCTTATGCATGATGTAACAAGTGAGACAGTGTTCGAGCCTGTTGAACTTGTTTTCACCGAGTCTGTGAATAATGTTTGTAACAACGAGTCCACTGGGAATACGTCTGTTGGCATCCCGAGCCCCTTTTATCTTGAGTCTCAAGTTGTAACCCCTCTTGATATCAATGAAATGAAATCGAATTTTTCTTACTTTATTATGTCTCAAATATTTTGTCTTGATTTTTAAAATTTTAATGAATCCGAGGAGGATATCCCCCAAGAATTAAAACTTTCAATTGAAAAGGAAGAAGAAATGAGAGATAAACCTGTAATTAAAGAAACTGTTTTAATAAATCTTAACAATAAAAAAGATCCATAAATGGTTCAGGTTGGTTCTACGCTGCCTTTGGAGGAACATGAACAATTAATCATTTTATTAAAAGAATTTAAAGATATTTTTACATGATCCAACGAGGATATGCCCGGCATAGACCCTAATATTGTACAGCACCAATCTCCCTTTACCCCGATGCCAAACCCGTCAAGCAGAAGCTTAAAAGGATCGGACCAGATTGGGCACTCAAGATCAAGGAAGAGGTTACCAAACAGATAGATGTTGAATTTCTCATGGTTACGGAGTAGCCAAAATGGGTTGCCAATATCGTCCCAGTACCAAAGAAAGATGGAAGGATTCGAGTGTGTGTCAACTTTAGAGATTTCAACAGGACTAGTCCTAAGGACGACTTTTCTCTCCCCTACATAAACGTATTGGTAGATAACACCGCCAAGAATGGGCTCTTGTCTTTCATGGATGGATTCTTAGGGTACAATCAGATCTTGATGGCGCCGAAAGATCGAGAGAAGACTACCCTCACAATGCCTTGGGCACCTACTGTTATAGTGTTATGCCGTTCGAATTGAAAAATGCAGGAGCAACATATCAAAGGGCTGCAACCACGTTACTGCACGACATGATACACAAGAAAGTTAAGGTATATGTGGATGACATGATCGTGAAGTCTAAAACCCGAGAAGGGTATGTCATCACACTAAGGAAGTTCTTCGAACGGATCAAAAAGTACAGAATGCACTTGAACCCACAGAAGTGTGCATTCGGAGTTACAGCAGAAAATATGCTCGAATTTATGATCACACAACGAGGCATAGAGGCAGACCCATCAAAAATCAATACTATCCTCGAAATGCCTTCTCCAAGAACCGAGAAGGATGTAAGGAATTTCTTAGGAAAAATTCAGTTCATCAGCCGATTTATCACCAAACTGACCATTACTTGTGAACCTCTATTCCAGCTTTTAAAGAAAGGGACCAAGTTTCAGTGGGATCAGTAATGTCAAGAGGCCTTCGATGCCATACAAAACTATTTGCAAAATCCTCCAGTTTTTCCGCCACCAGAACCCGGTAATCCTCTAATACTATACCTATCAGTGACTGATTTGGCAATGGGGTGTATGCTTGTACAAGAAGACGAAGCCAAGGTAAAAAGAGCTATATATTACTTGAGTAAGAAGATGACCGAATGCGAACGATGGTATACACCTTTGAAGAAGACTTGTTGGGTGCTAGTCTAGGCATCTAGGAAGTTAAGTCATTACATGCTAGCATACCGAGTTGTTCTGATCTCAAGAATAGACCCGCTCAAATACCACTTCGAGAAGCCAACACTAACAGGAAAGTTGGCTCGTTGGTTGCTCATGTTAGCTGAATTTGACTTGTAGTATGTCACAAGAGAGTCAGTTAAAGGGAGAGCCGTTGCAGAATTTTTGGCTAACCATCCTATTGAAGGGGAAGAAGAACCCGAGTTTAAGTTTTCCAACGAGCAAGTGTTGAAGATTGAGAAGGAACTGTGGACCCTCTATTTTATGGAGCTTCGAACCAATACAGGTATGGGATAGGGATGCTTCTCATCACCCCCGATGACTCCCATATTCCTTTGGCTTTTAAGTTGAGTTTTGAGGTCACTAGAAATCAAGCCGAGTATGAAGCTTGCTTAGCTGGGTTGGAAGCAACCTTGGAATTAGGGGCAAGAAAGTTTGAGGTTATAGGAGACTCAGCTTTGGTTGTATCCCAGGCAAAGGGAGAATGGAATGTTAAAGAAGAAAGGCTAGTTCAGTACCACTAAGAGCTTAAAATAATGATTCCCTGCTTTGAATGCGTGGTATTCACTCATGTTCCGAGACTACAGAACACTTGGCCACTCTGGCGTCAATGATAGACATACCACCCAGGGTAAGAATGAAACCTTTGGAAATTCAACAAAGGGATACTCCTGCTATCAGCAACATCGTCGTTACCCAAGAAGCCAATGACGGACTACCATGGTATCGCGATATTTAAAATTTCATTAAGAAGTGTGAATGTCCTAGCCAAGCCAGCAGAAAGGATTAGAGAGCTACCAGAAGAGTCACCGCATAGTTTGTAATCTGTGGAGGAAAACTGTACAAAAGGGGATATCTGGGAGTCAATAAGCTTTGTGTTGACATAGAAGAGAGACACGAGTTGTTGACAGAGGTTCATCGAGGAGTTTGTGGACCTCAAATGAGTGGAATGATGCTGGCTAAAAAGATGATGTGCCATGGGTATTTCTGGATGACAATGAAAATGGATTGCCACCAGTTCATCCGAAGATGCCAAAAATGTCAAATCCACACAAACCTCATGCATATACCGTTGTCTCAGTTTTATAACATGACCTCACCATGGCCATTCTCATTTTGGAGAATCGACGTGATAGGGAAGGTTACACCCAAGGGATCGAATGGACATAAATTTATTCTCATAGCCATCGATTACCTCACAAAGTGGGTCAAAAATACCTCTTACTATGTCCTGAAGGCCTCCGAAGTAGCCAGGTTCATCAAGGAGAACCTTATCTGCCGATACGAAGTTCCACATGAGATAATTTTTGACAACGGTTCCCATTCTCAAGGAGAAGTTCTAGAACTCTTGGAAGAATATCGAATCGTCAGCCATAAGTCTTCACCATACTGACCGCAAACCAATGGAGTCGTGGAAGCTGCAAATAAGAATGTGAAGACGATCCTACAGAAAACGATAGAGGGAATCAAGGATTAGCTATAAAAGTTACCATTTGGGCTTTGGGGATACCAAACATCAGTTAGAACTTCTACTGAAGCAACGCCCTATGCTTTGGTCTACGGAATGGAAGCAATTTTACCTATAAAATTGGAGATAATGTCTCCAAAAATAATAGCCGAAAGTAATATTCCCGAGTCAGAATGACAGAGGGATAAATTCAAAGAGTTACTCCTGTTTGATGAAAGGAGACTTAGAGCCCTATTTCATGTTCAAGGATATCAAAGAAGGATAGCTCAGAAATTTAACAAGGTTAAGTCTCGAAACTTGAAGGAAGGTGACTTGGTCCTCAAAGAGATCAAAGCTCCAATCTTTGATCCAAGGGGCAAGTTCAAACCCAATTGGGCCGGACCCTATCTCATCAAAACCTTGATGTCATGAGGCGCTGCCATCCTTATGGATCTGGATGAAATTTTTTTCTCTACACCCATCAACTCAGACAAGCTCAAAAAGTTCTACCCATGAGAAAAAGCCCACAAAAGGAGAGTGTCAATACTCGAGTATAACCCAAGCCTCGAACTACGTTATGGCCTGATTTTCCTTTCTTTGGGATACGTAGATAGCTTTTGTCAGAAGTTCACCCAAACCTTTATTTGAAATTCTCCCTTTGTAACTATGTTTCAAGTAGTAGGATCAATGTAAAAACTTGTTTTAAGTTTTTCTAATAAAATGGTTATATTGCAAGAACGAGAATCTAAAGAACAGTCACCATAAACCAGAAGTGGAGAAACTTCATTAATGAGTTTTACCAATACAGTTTTCAAATGCAAGAGAGGCTCGCAAGTCCTCATCCTAAGAAACTAAAAAGAGGAACAAGCAAGGTATCGAAACACAACAAAGTAAAGTCAGGTCCTTCTTCTCTTTGCATCTCTTCCCTGTCCCACCATGCGCTATATCTCCGCTTGCAGCCAAGCCTTGTAACTCTCAAAAAGCCCGTTTTTAAAATTCCTGCCAACTGGTACCCTCAGTCGAGAAGACAAGGTCCACTGGTACTGGCCTAAGAAAGGAGCCCGATGAGGAGAACTGTACAGATAACTCATAGTAATCTCAGGACGAATTTGAGTATGTCCGAACTGACGAAGGATGCGATAAGGTTGATAAAAAGTGGTTAGCTTCAATCCGACCAATAGAACCCTCGAGTGACCCACAGTTGTAGTAGTCATGGAAGATATCTTCAGCCAGGAACATAGCCAGAAGATGTCCTCCCCGGTCAGAGGACTCTAGTAATCTTGCCAAGCAGTCTCGGTGGAGCATAAGCGATAAACCTGACGATGAGTGAAGGATTTCAAGCTGTAACTGTCAAATATGGGCTTCTCCAGTAGATTCACCTTCGCATCAACCAAACCTGAGAGAAACAAAGAAAAAGGAGAGCTGAGCTGAAAAATCTAAGAGAATAATAAAAAAGGAGAGCTGAGCGAAAAAATCTGAGAGAATAATGAAATAGGAGAGCTGAGCAGAAAAATCTGAGAGAATGATGAAAAAAAAGAGCTAAGTAGAAACAGTCGAGAGCAATACAGAAAAAGGAGAGTTGAGAAACCACCGGCAGCAGCAGAGCACTGCCGGCGAAGTAAGGGGAACCTTCAGTGTGGACCGTGTTGGAGCGGAAATAAAAATTTTGAACCGACGCCAGACCATAAAAAACGACGTGTGCATTTTTCATGAAAACAGAGAACAATATTAATCTAAATAGCATAATACCTTTATGAAACTTGTCAAAAAGTTTCAAGAAGTCCCAAATACGTTGAAACCGACCTTACAATCTTCTCACGTATGTCCCGGATGCACTACGACGATCACGGTGTGTGGGCACCGATTCCGATCGAAGGCTTTTTCTCCTCTTGGTTTCTTCTCACACTTTTCTCTCCAAAGGAGGCAAAATTAATTGCCAAAGTGACGAGAGGGGCAACGGCTATGGTGTGTAGGGATTAGGGTTTTAGGTTTTCTTTTTATATTAAAAGCCACCTTGTGATATATTACTACATATATCAAAGATAATGAT
>JAULJZ010042542.1:0-14443 GCA_032270985.1 Heliamphora pulchella
TCTCCCTTTCAGGCATGGAATCACTCTATCCAAGGATCAATATTCTAAGACACCTGATGAGATAGAGAAGATGAAGGCAATTCCTTATGCTTCGGCAGAAGGAAGTCTCGTGTATGCTATGCTTTGCACTAGACCCGACATCTGCTTTGCCATTGACATGGTTAGCAGATATCAGTCTAACCTAGGGCATGAGCATTGGACTGCGATAAAAAATATATAATCAAGTACCTAAAAAGGACAAATGATTATATGTTAATTTACCAGGCACATAGTCTAGTACCGTTTGGAGTACACAGACTCAGATTTTTAGTCAGATATAGAGCTTACATCAGGAAACAACCTTCCAGATCTTTTACAAAGAGCTTACCGACTAAGACTTTTAACAGTCATGTAAAAGGCATAGGAGTCAGATGTGTGGCAGCATGGTTTTGAGTATAAGTGGAAGATTGTTAAGCTTGGTATACTGAAAATCATGTTTTTAGTATTTAATTTTATTTTTAATTAAAATTAATTTTCTACTTTATGAGAATCTTTACGAGCAAGGTATGTATATCATTTCTTTGATATGTGTGGATGTCCGATATTCTGTATAGTATTTAATTTAGTATGTAGAGTATGGCTTACACACAAAAGATCAGATTTTAGATTCTTGCAGAATATAAGTTCTATGTTCACAGTTTATATAGAAATGGACATACTACCGGTACGACTGTGGCACAAAGTTTTAGTAGGTCTGTCTTAGTTACGGGGAACAGATAATAGCGTCGTCAATTGTTCTATCTCTCTGTGCCAGTACACTCTGTGTGTATTGAATGGGACATTTGGGATAATTAATTTTATACTGACTATATAAATTAATTCACACCCCAAAGTTATTATGAATAGTGATTATCCTCTTAATCCTAAAATAATTATTGATTTGCATATATTTAATATTCGTTGTTATAATTCATTAGAGAGTGTGATCTTATATGGGTCTATATTCCTAGTGAGTTGGATAGCGGTATTATTTATATGGCAAATATTAATTACTGACAGAATTCACTTCCCGAATGATCAGGATTGACGATACCCCCTTTAGAATGCTTATAAGTTTTGATTGGGTCAAACCCTGCAGGTGAATTTGATTATCTGTCGGTCAAATAAGTTAAGCGGAAGGGCTTAAAAAATATCAAGATGCCAATTAAATTAAATTGTTAGTAATTAAATTTAATAGGCAGGTATCGGGAATCTTAACGTGGGGAGAAATGGTAAGCATTTAATAACATGAGCTCAATGCAAGAAGGTCTTGAGATTATGGGTCATGGTGCAATTATAGTTCTTTAGTGGTGTAAACTGTAATTCAGTGTTTTATGAAAATTACAGAAACTGCTGCATGTCTTTCCATAATTATAGAAACCTCTAGTAGGTGTCTGTGTTTCACTAGAAGTTTAACTCATAATTACTCTCTAGGTCCCTAATGTAGCCCTGTATATATGCGGGTAGGCTGAACCAGTTTTTAATGATTTTATATCATTATTATTATGAGATTATTTTTGTCTTTCGAGACTTAAAGATATCGGAGTTATTTCGGTATGAGTTCTCGGAGGATCGTAACCCACACTACGTTCGAGGATCGCGTAAGGAAATACAATAGATGATCTGATTGGAGTTTTAACTCGGAATCAAGTCATAGTTGAAGATTATATCGACAAAAGATATTCTTCTAAATTAACTTTGGTTGTACGGATTTTCTTTTGATCATTCGACGTCAAAATTTTTATCTGGAACCCGTTTCAGAGTTTGCCCGTCGAGTTAATTTCTTACCAAAAACTGTTTACAAAAATAATGATATTTGTAGTATTGCCTCTAACATCTACCTTACACCAAAAGGTAAAGCTGATCAAAGACGGAGTAACTATCACTATACCGGGTGAAAATAGCTTGTCAACCCCGCTCAGTGATGCCACCTCACTTCTTGAGATCCAACACGAGGAGGAGGATTTTCTGTTGAATGGGTTTGCTTTTGACGAAACCAAGACCATACAAGTTCTGATGACTGATGAGGGGAGCTATGTTAACCCAAGGGTCATAGCCATGATAAAAGAAATGTCATACTTTCCAGGCATAGGATTGAGAAAGCATTTGCAAGGAATTTCTGAGTCGATCCCGATAAATCATAATTGCCATGAATACGGACTGGGTTACAAGCCAGAATTGGAAAGATCAAGCATGGGGAAGTATGGGCCAACGCTGAATAGCCGATTCATCAAAGAAGGAGACAATTTCCCTTACTGTGAGTTTCCCAAACCATGGATAGAAGAGAAGACCAACAAGAAATTACTAGGATTGGAGTTCTTTTTCAACCACTAGCTATCCGATAGGGATGAAGATGCCGAAATTTGGTAGATGGGCTTCATGGGAAAAATACAGATGAATTGGACAGATCTTTTTGAAAAAGGAGATCTAGGGTCTTTCTTCGATGAAAAGATGGCCCAGGTGCGTATAGGCCCTGATGACAAAGACAAGAATGTGCTGAAGATGGAAGCTGACGCGCCTGTGGATTGCACTTCACTTATCATGGATGTAACTAAAATAAAAGAGTCAATCTTTTGAACCTTTTATTATGCATAATGTAACAAGTGGGATGGAGTCTAAGTCTTTTGGGTTTGCCTATATCAAGTCAGTTAGCGTTGAGTCTGCCGGGAATGCACCTGTTAACATCCTGAGCCCTTTCTGTTTTGAGTCTCAGAATGTAACCCCTTTTGAAACCAATAAAATGAAATCAGACTTTGCTTACTTTGCTATGTCTCAAATATTTCGTCTCAATTCCGAAGATTTTAACAAATTCGAGGAGGATATCCCCAAAGAATTAAAATCCTTAATCGAAAAGGAAGAAAAAATGCGAGCTAAACCTATAACCAAAAAACCGATTTTGATATATCTTAATAATGAAAATAACCCACAAATGGTTCAGATTGGTTCCACCCTATCTTTAGAGGAACATGAACAACTAATCTTTTTATTAAAGGAATTTAAAGATTTTTTTGCATGGTACTACGAAGATATGCCTGGCATAGACCCTGGCATTGTACAACACCAAATCCCCTTGTATCCTGATGCCAAACCCGACAAGCAAAAGCTAAGGAGGATCAAGCCAGATTGGGCGCTCAAGATCAAAGAAGAAGTTACGAAACAGTTAGATGCCGAATTTCTCACGGTTACAGAGTATCCGAAGTGGGCTGCTAATATTGTCCCCGTATCGAAGAAAGATGGGAAATCCAAGTATGTGTCGACTTCAGAGACCTCAACAAAGCTAGTCCCAAGGATGACTTCACTCTCCCCCATATAGATGTCTTGGTAGACAACACCGCAAGAAATGCACTCTTGTCCTTGATGGATGGCTTCTCGGGGTATAACCAGATTCTGATGGCTTTAGCGAACTGAGAGAAGATTACCTTCACAACACCTTGAGGTACCTATTATTATAAAGTCCTGTCGTTCAGATTGAAAAACGCAGGAGCAACCTACCAAAGGGCTGCAACAGCGTTGCTGCACGACACGATACACAAAGGGATGGAAGTATATGTGGACGATATGATTGTGAAATCTAAAACCCGATAAGGACACGTCATTGCACTGAGAAAATTCTTCGAGCGAATCAGAAAGTACAAGTTGTGTTTGAATCCTCAGAAATGGGCCTTAGGGGTCACTGCAGGCTAGATGCTCGGATTTATGATCACACAGTAAAGTATAGAGGTAGATCCTTCGAAGATCAAGGCCATTCTTGAAATGCCTCTCCTGAAGACCGAGAAGGACGTAAGAAGCTTCTTAGGAAAGGTTCAGTTTATCAGCCGATTCATCACCAAGAAAACCACTACTTGTGAACCCTTGTTCTGACTCGTAAAGAAAGGGACTAAATTTCAATGGGATCAGCAGTGTCAGAATACCTTCGAAGCTGTACAGAAGTAACTAAAAACCCTCCAGTTTTTTTACCACCAAAACCCGGCAATACTTTGATACTATACCTATTAGTGACTGATTCAGCAATGAGATGCTTGCACAGGAAGACAAAGCCAAGGTGGAAAGAGTTGTCTACTACTTGAGCAAGAAGATGACCGAATACGAACGATGGTATACACCTTTGGAAAAGACTTGTTGGCCATTGGTTTGGGCATCTAGCAAGTTTCGCTAATACATGTTGGCATACCATGTTATTCTAATCTCAAGGATGGATCCACTTAAATACCTCTTTTAAAAGCCAGCATTGATAGGAAAGTTAGCCCGGTAGTTGCTGATGCTAGTCGAGTTCGATTTGCAATATGTCACGAGAAAATCAGTAAAAGGGAGAGTCGTTGCCGAGTTCTTAGCCAATCATCCTATCAATGGAGAAGAAGAGCCTGAATTTAAGTTTCTTGATGAGCAGGTTGAAGATTGAGAAGGATCAATAAGCCCTCTATTTCAATAGAGCCTCAAACCAATACGGTTATGGGATAGAGATACTCAAACCAACGGTTCTTTAGTTCTATAGGCTTTGGCCGAAAAGGACCTCCTGGTCATCTTACCCTCTAAGTAGGATTCATAGACTGAAAGTGCCTCCACTTCTAATAAAATCAAAGCTCTATCTTCTACCAGTCTATTTATCCTTTTTAGATAAATATGACCTAAGCGTAAGTGCCAAAGAAACATTTGGTTCATTGAAAAAGAAAATTTTCTCTTATATGATAAATTAAATGTGCTATTCAATTTAGTCAGTTGCAGTGTAGAAGAGATTAGAATAATAATATAAAGATCATCCATCAATGTACCAGAATAGATATCCCGTTTATTATCCTTAATAACCACAAAGTTATTAAAATAAATCAAATATTCGTCTTTAACCAATCTAGAAAATAGAAACTAAGTTCCTTCTAATAGAAGGTACATAAAGACAATCTTTCAATATTAAAATCTAATCTCTACTAAAACTGGGAGTGACATCTCTCACTACAACTATTGTCACCTTTGTATTATTATCCATATGCCGGTAAATCTCTCCATCATTAAGTTGTCAGTTTTCCTAGAACCCCTGTAATGAATTGTAAACATGAATAGTGGCTCCTATATCTACACACCAGGTACTGATAGAAAATACCGCTAAATATATTTCCACAACCAGTGAATAAAAATTATCTTGCTTGTTCAGCTTGCTGAGATAAACTAGACATTGCTTTTTCAAGTGCAGTGTCTGGTTGAAGTGAAAACATCTGTCTTTCGGTTCTTTCACACCAATCTGTAGTCTACTAACTACCTTAGAAATCGTGCCACCCTATTTTCGAACTTTTTTTCTTCTTCATGCCTTTCGACCCAGAATAAGAACCCTTTTTAGAAATAAACGCATTTCCTAGCATTGAAGTAATACCCTTTGTAGTTAAAGCTATATCCAAGTTACTTTTTCAGTCAACAAAATTCGATCCCGTTAGTTTATTTTCTTTGAGTATTGACGCAAGTGAATTGAAAGTTATTTTAATCCTGATAATTACATAATTAAAAATAACTGTTAATTATGACGAACAAAATTTTGAATTTATTTTAATTTGGTTCCCTCCACCATTAAAAAAAAATCGCCAGCAGCCTGGTACTTCATGAATAGCATGCCTCGATAGGAGAACGTCTATTATCCATTATTTGTCTAAACAGGCCAATTCCTATTAATTTTACTATCTAGGCAACAGACTCCGCCAAGAAAAATTAAATAACTGACATAGTTTTGGTCCAGTAGATAATAGCAGTGACTTAGATGGAAAGGATACTATTATACACAGTTAAGTGTTAATCACCACCTAATTCCAAATTAATCACTTCGCAATGAACCCTTCAGATGAAAAAGTGATCCACACTAACAATTATCTAAAATTATCCCTAAATGAGGTTCGTACTGGTGATACTACAATTAATCTATTCGATAGGAATAAAGGTCTTACTGCCAACACACAGAATTAATTACATCACCTACAAACTGGTAATGGAGACCGCGGAATTTATCTGCGAATAAATTCCCTCTCCCACTTAGATTTTTTTTTAAAAAAAATTGAGGGTTATAAAAATTCGTTTAATTAAAATAAATTTATTAATTTCGAAAACCACACGATCAAAAAGAATTCAAAATATCTTTACATGTATACGATTCCAAAGATTTCGATTTGTCAAACCATCTTTTTGTGTTTTAATGCGTAACAAATAAAATATCCGATGAATGCATAGTTTTTTCTTTAACTTTTAAGCTAAGGTAGTGATTAAAGGCATTCAATTATTTTATTTTTATGTCACATATTTTTTGAAAATAATAATTTATTAAGATTAAACATTTTTCATTTAATTAACTCAGAATTCAGAATTAATTTTTACATTTTTTCAAGATATCTGATTTAATAAAAAAATCATCTTAAACGTGCTATTTTTTAAAAATAAAATATCTAAAATTTTCTATTTAATTAAAAACTTTTAATTAAAAAAAACTTAATTTTATTTTTATTTACAAAATTTTAATTAAAACTGAATTTTCTGAATTAATTAAATTAACAGTAATATATAAAACAGATATACATCATCCACGCAGTTTAAAAAAATATAAATGTAAGATATGTATATATCCTGATTTTATGATCAAAATAAAACTCTAAAGAGTTCTAGTTTCTTACAAACAAATAAGTTTTCAGTCTTTCAATTCTTACAGAAAACTGCTTATCGGTACTCGAATCCTACATGGATTCTTCGATAATCAGTGTTACAGATATGCAATACATCTCATAGCAGTTATTATTAGAAAAACAGCCGCTAAGGCCCCGAACCATCAGCCACCACCGCCAGCCAAACCACGAGCCCGCCGCTAGCTTGTGCCGCCAAAATTCTCGAGGCCGTTTCGGCCTCATCCGAGCTTCGTTTTTGTCACCGTTTTTTTTGGAACATAACTAACGAAGTATATTATTTTTCTGTCAAAAAAATTGATCGATAACAACACAAAAAATAGGCTTCAATGGCCGCTGAAACACAAAAAACATTGCTGCCCCGCAACAGCACTGCACCGCCAAATTCCTGAGGTCGTTTCGGTCTCATCCAAACTCTATTTTCATCCCCTTTTTTTAAATGCAGCTAACAAAATATACTATATTTCTGTCAAAAAAAATTAGATTTGGAAATAGCTTAAAAATAGCCATCAAAAGCTTGAGAAGTCGTTGTTGTAATAATCCGGTTCGAACCCTAGTTGTATCAACCCAGTTGATAATGACCCGTGTAAAGACTCAGCCCAAACCGTAGTATTAGCAACTGTTAGCCGACGAGATCTTAGGTCGCTAGAAGGATGAAAATCCTAACTCTACTCTAAAATCCTAAGTTTGATTTAGAAACCCTAAATAGGTCTAAAACTCAAGTAACAAAATCTTAACACCTGGAGAACCTCCCAACATTTTAAATTAAGTAATTATCATGAAATAATAAATTAAAAATAAAAAATTATCATAATTAGAGTAAAATGACCATTTTACCACTAATACAATAAAAAGTCTTAAAAATTTAAATTTTAACACATGGACACCCTAAATCAAAGATTTAACTACAATTAAATAGCAAAAGACAAAATAACATAAAAAATGACAAATAGCTTTTTGAAAAAAGTAGCATTTTGCTTTTTTTTAAGCTGAAAAAGATGAGAAAAGTGTCAAATTAAGCATTATGATAATTTAAGACTTGTTGAATAAGTAATATACATAATACTATGGTATTATAGACTAACAAAAGCAAACAAGTCATCATTAAAATTCATACACACTAAAATAAGTCAAAAAATTATATTTTATCAAACTAGCTTAATTTGACTTAAAAGCCTACATCTATTTAATCAATTGCTATGAAAACTATGATAATTCATGATAATACTAAATTTATCATAAACATACTAAAATAATAAGTTTTAGTAGAAAAGACACCAAAAAGATACATCAAATTAACTTTTAAAGTATTTTTTTGCACAAAAGGGCACACAAACCTAGGTAAAGTCCCTTGATTGATGTGGGATCAAATTGTTGTCTCCCCAAGCTAACCCTAGCCAAATTCCCTACACTAAATCTGATATGTTCTCTCAAAACTTGCACCAAGTCTCATCAACCAATGTGATATGAAGAAGAAAAAGACTAAAAGTTCATCATTTTGTTCCCTTTTTGTTTCCTAGTCTTTTCCTATATAAACTAAACCAACCACCCCCTTTTTCCTTCACTATATTCGGCCAAGAGAGGAGAAAACCCAGATTTCTTAAGTGTCTGAGTGTTCTACAAGTTTGAAAGAGAAAGGAGGGAGAAGAAGGAAGAAAGGAAGGAGGAACCAAGGAGAGGTATTTTTTTAAAACTAAGTCCTTCTATCCTACCATCTTTTGAGCCCTCAAAATAAATAAGTAAAACCTCTAAATTTTATGTCTAATATCACTCAAAATATTCCTCAACTCATCTCCTTAGACACTTTAAAAATCGAAAATCGAAAACAAACCGAAAATGCGTTGTAGTTGGGAAATAGGGGCTATTGTGTTTTTAAATGATATGAGACGTTGTTGTGTGTAGTTATTTTTGAGTTTGTTGATTTAAAAGTGTGCTAGAACATTGAAATTCATGTCTAAAACATAAGCATGCAAAGAAATGGGACAAAACCTTGACATATCATAAGTAGGAGACTTGAGCATATAAGGACCTGATTTTTAAGAACTTAAATGTTTCTGCCCTGATCTTTGGAACTCCATAACCCAATATAGAAAAACGATATAAACATGTTATTTATGTCCATATTTATATTTTGGTGTTATCTTTCATCAAAATTTAGTTTCAACTCATTTGAGTAAGTAGAACTCTAGATATTGCAATTTTTCCAAAGTGTGTCATTTTTCGACCAGTTGACAATACCGACCTAAAAACCCAAGTTTACAATTCGATCCAAGCTTTGGCCAAAACATAAAAGTTGTACATAACATGTATATATAACTACCCACCAAATATTAGCATAACATATTGAGGGTTGAAAGGTCAAAACCCCTTTGAAACTCTCTATTGTGTTTCAGTCATTAAAGGACACTTCTGTCTCATATTTGTGTATAGCCAAAAATTCCTATTTTTAGTGACCTACGTCAATCGTGGTCTACATAAACATTGTAGGTAACATATTGAACTACTGGCTGTCCAAAAATCAGACCTAGATGCCTTAGGAAAGTTCCTCAAACCTGTTTCAAACTCTCTGTTGAAACCAATTTTGGTGTGAGTTTTTGTAGCTGACAGACCTTATTTTACTAAATGGCTTATATCTTCAACTTGTTTCAAACAACCTATCATGCCCCGAACCCCCGGGGACCCGTGAACTAATCCAAAACTGAGTCGTATAAGAAATTACCCATCTAGGCATTTGTGTCACTAACGAGTTGAACTTAAAATGTATTTAAAAGAAATAAATGTTTTCAACAAGTAACCATATTCTCATGCATACAAAATTACAATCACATACTTTGAGTTTTCAAGTGTCCATTACAACAACAATATTATTACAGTAGTCCATTTCTGCTTATGTACAAACATGATATAGAACACGAAAGGGACACTAAAACTTTCTTCAAGTTTTTTCTCAAAATGCATTCCTTGCCTTGGTATCGCCCCCCGGTCCTCCAGACCTAAAATGTTTTGGTAAACATACGTGAGTCGAAACTCGTAGGATATAGATTAACATAGATGTAATGCATGATTTGTGAGGTGTAGTGGGTGCAGCCGAAGTAAAATGCAAATTTGTACCAATTCATTATTTTGTCACACGTACACACCCACACACGCCGATTTGTTTCAATTTGTCCTTCCATATTATCTATATCGTCATTCCATTATCCAATTTTTCACAAAAATCGTGTCACACTTTCATTATCCGATTTATCACAAAATCGTATCACAATTAATTTATCACAGTTAATGAATCGATATCGGGTGCAGTTTATAGAAACCCCTCCCTATTATCCCAATAGGTTACGCGAAACCATTAGGTAATAGATAGCTCTATAACTCACCACGATACAACACCACATTTCGGGGGCTAACCCATGGGCATGTGGTCCCTATATTGTGCAAGTTTTCAGTCTTTCACCGCGGACCCGCCATGCTAACTTAATCCACATTAATTTATACGGTTCATTATTTGTTCATTTTTCACAAAAATTTGGGAGTCCAACCCACAACTGGTTCCTCTCTCCAAATATTTTCTCATAGTACCTCTTTTCAATTTTTACATTTCAGCGTCCCACTTCATTTCCAATCAAGTTTTATTTTAGCATTCTATCATTTCTTTCAATTCAAACGCCATCATAAATTTCAACACATAATTTCTCATAAATCATATTTCATTTATCAACTTCATGAAATGCCAACGCGTAATTTAACTCATACATGATCATGTCATTTGAAACAAACGGAATGCACCCATCGTATGCATATACATGTATATACAAGTTAAAATCCACGTTTCTTTTCTAAAACTCAAAATCTTAATGATAATCATATCACGACATAGCCCATAATTACCCATAATCGTACTCGTTCTTAAAACCTCAGTCACATGTCAAAAACTCATTTTCGTTGGAAATACCTCCACTCGGTATGATACTAGCATCCCAACCCAAGCGAAGTAAAGTAGGTATATTCATAGCCCAAGGGATAGAAAATTCGATGAAAATGTTCAACATTAATGAAAATATACTTTTTCAAAGCATTTGGCCAAAATTAGGTGGAAAATGGTTAAGAAAATTTGACATACCCCCACTATTTTAATCATAACTTTTTCTAAAACAATAATTTTCTTATGAGAGTAGTCTTGTTGAAAAGAGAATTTTCGGGGCTTCAATTTGAGTACAAAAGAGACCCAATTTGGAGTCCGAATGAGGAAGATATGATAAAAAGAAGTTGGCCATGCGGAGTCAGTCCGCTCGAGTGGACGTCGGACACTCGAGCGCCCAACTCTCTGCCAGTTGAGCGCTCGAGCAGATATGGCTCCGCTCGAGCGCGCTGTCGGCCGAGCAAACCCCAGATTTGCCCCTGTTTTGAGTTTCTAACTTCAAAGCCCTTAACCCTTCATCAATCAAGTCTCAAATCTCAATTTCCACCATAAAAACATTGGATTCAAACTTCATTACCCCTTTTATGCAATGATTTCTCAAAATCATGGTTAAACCTTTCTTAAAAACCCCTATTTTCATCAAACCCAACGTAATACACCCACAAATCTATCAATCTATCCATTAAACATGAAATTAACCCAATTTTTATGCATATAAACAAAGTATCAACCCAAATCTTAACACATATGAGAAAATATAGATCCTACCTCGGATTTGCTCAAAAGCTTGAGATTCTTCCAACTTCTCCCTCTTAGGGTTTGGATCTTGAATGGGCTTGCCTCCTTGATGCTCTACCTTTCACCTCCTTGTTCTAAAGCTTGATTTCCATCCTTGATCTCTCCCCATCAAGCCTCAAACTTTGATTTTCTATGGTGGAGGACTAGGGTTTCATGAGAGAGGTGGGTTTCTCTCACTCTCTCTATCTAGAAGAAGATGAAGAAGAGAAGAAGGGAAGACAAAAATGAGAACGGGTTCTCACATTACCAACGATATGGACACATATATACATATGTAAAACTCCCATATTTTTGTCCAACCTTCTAGATCATTCCAAATATTTCCCGATAGTCTGCTCGAGCGGACCCCCACCGCTCGAGCGGTGACCCCTGGAGCAGAACTCTACGAAATTCTTTAAAATTTATCTCAAACTCTCAACTTTGCTCACATTTTAATATTTCGAATTATTCTCCGCTCGTGCGGTGACCCCTTGAGCAGAACTCTACAAAATTCTTTAAAATTTATCTCAAACTCTTAACTTTGCTCACATTTTAATATTTCAAATTATTCATTAGCACAACCATATTAACATCATTCGTTACCATATATCTCAATTTCATTTTCGCATATCATTAATTCCACTGTTAATGAATAAAATTTTATAGCGCCCATGCCCAGACTTAATTCCTTCTCCTCACTTAACCAAAAACATAATATCACAAAAATAAACATGTATCGGGCCGTCACAACTTTTCCCCCTTTGGGAATTTCGTCCCCGAAATTTGTCTCCAGTCACACCGAACTGTCTTTTAATCCTAATATCTATTCTCATACTTCACTAGTCGTTCGATCTACATAGCATCTTTCTTAGTTCGAGATCTTGATCATTCTTTCGAGGCGACATGACTCAAGGATACCAACACAACTCCATTACCATTTGGCTTAACTTCCGGACACCAATATTTCACAATTATGAGAATCATCCATGTTCATTGAATTGTACTCATATTGGGTGTGACCAATCTAAAATGGTTCATCGTTTACCACAACATCAATTCTTACTCAAAATCAACACCAAAACTGGAGTCAATCACTCCTTCATTAATCACCGACTATCCATCCATGACTGCCATCTCACACCTCATACACATTCCCGAAAAATAAACATCCTCAACCATAGCACTATGCGCCACAGGCCTTTACACCACTGAGATTCTCTTGACTTTGTCAATTTACAGTCAAATTCACAGCTGTTTTCTTATGTAAACCGAGGACTACTCCTCCAACCCAAACACATGTTTGCCAAACTCGAACATTATTAACATGAGTTACATGCCCCAAACACCTCACCGCTGCCACTTGAACTTCACGAGCCACTAGGATTAAGCACTCCACATGAATCAAACACCTCACCGATATACACTTACCCATTAATCTCTCGAGTCTGCAATCTTCTGCCCCAAACTAGACAACTAGCAATCCTTCGCATGAACATAACCCTACTCGTCAACACTATCATAGACATTTGCGCATTCCCTTCAAATGATTAACAATCCTTCACACTTTAAAAACTATGAATAGTTCAAAGCTCCAAACAAAACACGAATCCAAATTCACATGTACCTATAAAAAATACATCACATGGATACTCCAGCAACAATGTTCCAACATATTTCTCACTTTGTCGGGAACTAGAGGCATAACTGTATCCACATAATCCAGAACAAGCTGTATACAATGGTTAACGATATACAGTGGATATTTATAGATAGAACTCTATGTTTCAACACTAATTTCCTTGTCCACAAGACAAACACTCTTAGTTTACCAACTCAATCTCAGAGAGAACGCAACACTACGCACTTATACCCACCCAATATAGTAAGCAAACTCCATCCAGAGAGCCCACAAGGAACTCAGTCTTCCAATCACCCAATTTGGCTGTACCCATGCCTTAGGTACACATTTAAGGATTACAACACGAACACCAATCCACTGAGACTTCTATCTTCCCTAAGCAACTAGAAATCATTACCCAATCTCAACGTACTCCCCATACCCACCAACACTTGGTCTTCACAAAATCCTATATATCTCACCTTGAGGTCGCCTAGCCCGTAGCCACACAACTACCGTTAACCCCGATCATAATACCCAGGTCACCCATTGCAATTAAGCTCTTAACTCTCAGACTTCATTTGCACACACAGAAACATTATCAATCCTCATACCTAGTACTACACATTCATCACCCGTCATACACTGAGATACAACGCTAACATTCCTATTGCGCTAAAACCTCACTTCACTAGGCAAATCACAACCTTGAACCCACTGTCCAAGCAACTTTCACAGGAAAACGAACGGCACCCAAACAAAGAAGATTTATTCTTGAGTTCCTTTATTCAAAGTTACTATTAACTTCCACTACCCTGCAAACGCTTCCAGCACTTCTGCTTCCTAGGCAGGTATCTATCGTCGACATCTTGATCTTGCCTATTACCCCAGGCCATCCAAACCACATGGTATACTACTAAACTTTATTACTCCACACTTCATTTTCCCTAAGCAAACAACCACATACCCACCTGTGAACTTATAATCGAATATAAACAATCTCTAGACATATCATACTCAAAATACGTCGTCTCAGAACTAGGCCAACTACACCATTGAACCCCCTTTGCGATCCTTTCAAACCTCATGCACCCAACAAGGTTCCCAAACATGATTTCCTAATCGGCTAAACCATGGGTCTGTATTCCCTTAAAGATTTCACAGAGCTGATATTCGAGAATTTCACCGTGTAAATAACTCAACCACTGAACTCCCTTAAGGATCTCACTCAATGAGAGCTAAAGCTGCTGATATGTCTTACAAATCAAACTACATTTCCAGAAATGCCACCCAAATGCTTGGGCTCACGGGGTAAAGTAAATGGAACCTTCAAGAAACCGTAAGCGAACGAATTTACATTCGTACGACCCCAACATTTTACTCCTATCAACAACGAACAATCACATCGGTTAACCAATTATGAAACATCTTTCTTCTTAGGGAAACCACGAACTAATGCTAGGT
>JAULJZ010042563.1:0-14443 GCA_032270985.1 Heliamphora pulchella
TCAACATCCAAACCCTAGGTGGGAAGATCGGATAGAATTTCAAGCTTTTGAGCAAATCCGAGGTAGGATCTAGATTCTCTTATATGTTTGTGTCGATTTGAGATGATAATTTGTTATATGGGTAAAATATAATAGATTTCATGCATGATTTGAAGGGTTGATAGAGTAATGTGTGAGGTGAGTTGGGTTCTCATAAAGATTTGAGTTTTTGGGAAATGATAAACCATGATTTTGAGAAATTATTGCATAAAAAGGGTTTATGAGATTTGAATCCAATGTTTTTTGGATGGAAATTGAGGTTTGTGACATATTTGATGAAGGTTTATGGGTAATGAAGTTAGAAACTCAAAACAGGAGAAAATATGAGTTTTTCTCGGGCACCAGCGCGCTCAAGAAGAGCCCTGTCCGCTCGAGTGGTCAACTGGCAGAGAGTTGGGCGCTCGAGCCCCTGGAGTCCTCTCGACCGGACTGGCTGCGCAGGGCTAACTTGTTTTGATCATCTCTCCCTCATTCGGATTCCGAATTGGGTCGTTTTTGTACTCAAATCGAAACACCATAAGTCCTCTTTCCAACAAGACTACTCTCACAAGAAAATTCTTTTTGTAGAAAAAGTTATGATTAAAATAGTGAAGGTATGTCTAATTTTTTTTAACTGTTTTCCACCCGTTTTTTGCCAAAGGTCTTGAAAAAGGTTATTTTCATTAACATTGAATCTTTTCATCAAATTTCTTGTCCCTTGGGCTATGGGTATACCTAATTCAATATATTTGGGTTGGGATGCACGTATTGTACCGATTGGTTGAGTTTTTACGATAAAGTGGGTTTCCAACATATAACGAAGGTTTTATGGGTATCTGAAGGTTGTGGTACAACATAGTCATCTTTTGGCATTGTTAAGCATTCCGTAGAGAACTTGAGTTTCTAAACCTATAATGAGTGCATTCCGTTTGTTTCAAATGGCATGGTCATGTGTGAGTTAATTATGCGTTGGTATTTCATGAAGTTGATAAATGAAATGTGATTTATGAGAAATTATGTGTTGAAATTCATGGTTGCATTTGAATTGAAAAGAAATAATTGAATACTAAAATAGAACATGATTGGAAATGAAATGAGAAGTTGAAATGTGAAATTTAAAAAGAGGTACTATGTGAAAATATTTGGAGAGAGGAACCAGTTGTGGGTTGGACTCCCGGATTATGAAAATAAAGTTTCTGAATGACTAATGAACCGTATGGATTGATGTGGATTACGTTGGGCTAGCAGCTCCGCAGTAAAATATCGGAAACTTGCGAAAGATGGGGACCACATGCCCACGGGTTAGCCCCCGAAATGTGGTGTTGTGTCGTGGTGAGTTATAGAGTTATTATTACCCAATGGTTTCGCGTAGCCTATTGAGAATTAATAGGGAGGAGTTTCTATAAGTTGCACCTGACACCGGTTCATTATATGTGATACGGTTTTGTGATAAACCGGGTAATGAGAATATGACACGATTTTTGTGAAAAATCGGATAATGGAACGATGATATGAAAATATGAAAGAATAAACGGGAACAAATTGGCGTGCGTGGGTGTGTGCGTGTGAGCAAATAATGAATTTGTGAAATTTTGCATTTTTTTACGGTTGCACCCATCACACCTCACAAATCATACATTTCATTTGAATTAATCTTTATCCTACGAGTTTCGGCTAACGTACAACTGCTAAACCATTTTTCAGGTTTTGAGGAGAACAGATGGTACCGAGACTATGGATGCATTTTGGGACGGGCTAAAAGATGGTCTAGTGTTTCTTTTCTTTATGCCATTTGTACACATAAAATTAAGAGAATTTATGTAATTGATCTTGTTCCTATCTTTTGGAAAAGTTCGACTAGTGAAATGACATTTTGTTTGTAAATGAACTTTTGGGACTTAAAGCAGTATTTAGAATTTGTTATGCATTTATGAAGTAAAGATATAGTTGCTCAAGAAAACTTTTATTTCCAAATGAGTTTTAAATTCAAACCAAAGTAAAACGGAAGTGTTAATGGATGACTTTTAGACGGATCAGTTTGGGGTTAGTTCATTGGTCCCCGGGATTCAGGGCGTGACACAAAAGGCTAAGCAACATCACAACTGGTCTAATTCCTAATCATGCACATCCCACTTCAATCCAATATCCCAAAAGCAAAAATTATAAATCCATAGAGCATAATCTACAATGAGAGTATCCCTATCCCGGCCAAAGCAAAAATGTGTGGAAACGCCGTGCACATGGCCACATCTCCACACCACACACCAAACAAGAAATTGACTTGGCCCCCACTCCCAATCTCAAAAAAGAAATGATTCGAGAACTCATCCTAGATTTTACAAATACCTTTCTATAAGCACCTGTCATAAGAGACGGATAGTTGACAAGCACCCCAATCACCTCTCAAGAATCCATTCTTAAACTGAATAACCTTCATTCAACACACATCCCACTCAACAACAAATTGTCCACAACTCATCAGAAAGGACCTCCTATTAAGCCTCCTAATGTGAAGGCCTCCATCATTTACAGGAGAACAAACCATAATCTAATTCATGAAGTATTATTCGAAGCCATCCCCCATCCTACCCCATACATAGATAATCCCTCTACAACTTCTGACTTTCGGGCCACCGATTCTGGGATAGTGTGACCTGATATAAAATAGGTCAGAAGACTAGAAAGAGTACATGTAAAGAGTCATCCTACCAACCGCCCCCCCCCCCCCCAGAGAGATCATGACGCTTATAGCCAGCGAACTTCTTCTAAAACCTCTCCGCACCGCATCTCACACAAATTTCTCATCTTAAAAGATGCCTAGTGGCATGTCCAAAGTAGTAAATGAGAAAACCCCAATACTACAACCCAAAATCTTAGCCAAACACCATACATTCAAAGCATCGCTAACCAGGATAATCACTAATACAGCCAAATTCACTATGAGACTCGACACATCCTAAAAACAAAGATAAACACACCAAAGATAACCTAACTAACATGGCTCAACACGTGCAGAAACACACATATTGTGAGAATAGAGAAGATGAAAGGCGAACGATGGGATGCCACACACCATACCAACCTCAAAACCATGCATCAGACCTCCCTGAATTACACTCAAACCAACTAAACATTGCTATCACCACATTGAATAGTAAAAATGAATCATGTGCCTCAACCCTTTCGAGGTCTTGAAGAACCAAACCTGAGTCCCATTCACTTACACCAAAACGGAGACTAGCAAGATACAAAAAATTAATCTACGACTTCCACTATCCTCATATCCCATCCTCTGCAAAAGGTAAAGAAGGAAATTAGAGTCAACACACTCGTAGCTGTCAACACACTTGTAGCCACCAACACAACATCAAATATATGCTTGCAACCTATGAAGGAATTTTGTGAAGATCACCAGATGTAGCACTTTCTTAAGTAGCCAATGCTTCAACTAAATGTTTATAGGCCGAGTCTATCAAGCTAATAAGCATCTAGACTCTAGTGGTCATGGGACCTTTGAAAGGAACCTCAATGTCTCTTCTGTTACTCTTGTACTTAAGAAGGGTGGGGCGGAGCCGCTAATATCACCCTGATCACATCCAAACAATGTTTGAAAATAGTCATTGTTAACCCATCAATACCTAAGGCCTTATCCCCATTCATCTCACCTAGAGCACCAACAACCTCTTTCTTCCACAAAGGAAAGTTTCTCCAGCCACACTGGCTCATCCTCAGCAATGCAATCAAACTGAAGCCCATCAAGCCGCAACCTCCTGCCTCCCTCCTTAAACTGACGACAGTAGAATTCAATAACACCCACCATGATATCCTCCTCTTCAGGCAAAAGGGTACCATCAACACGCACCTTCCCAATCATATTTGCCCGCCTATAAGCATTGGCCACCCAATGAAACAAGGTGTTTTTAACTACAATCTTCAGCCATAGACCGAGATTTTTGTCTCCAATTAATTTTCTCCAATTTAGCCAGCCTAGTAAATTCCTCAGAATCCCACCACTTTAGTTTTGCCTTCATCATTTCAAAACTCTAGCAAGGACAAGTCATATTCCCCCACACAGAAGTTGCTCCATTAGTCAGCCACCCTATCTCGAAAACCTACCACTTCCAACCACATATTCTCAAATCTTAAAAGGATCATCCCCTACAAGTCCCTCCACTATCCATTATGATAGGCACATGATCTAATAGAGGCCCCAGCAAGGAAACCAGCTAAGCCACTGGTGCATAACCTGTAGACACCAAGAAGTGATTCATCAGATACAAAGAATGGGGACTCTAGTTATTATACCCAGTAAAACTCTTCCCCAAAAGAGAGGCCCACCAACGCCATCTTGTTAATGAAGGAAGAAAACGACCTCATAGCTTTAAATATAACTCTAATCCCAAACTCTCATGTGGAACCTAACCACGTTATCCAAAATCACCCACTCAATTGACAAGCATAGCTTTGACAACTGCTCACTAAGAGGCATCCCATCTGAAGGCAACAACACCCAACTCATCCCAATGCTCCTTCCCCAAACCATCATCCCGAGCCTATACACTCCAAATAAAAATACACCAGCCGAAAGTCTTGGTTAACACAACAGGATAGGAAAGACTGAGAAAAATAACCCGCCTACTCTTCCTTAAGCACAACTATTTTATTCTACATCACCAAGATACCCCCAGTTGTTTCCACAATCAACAAGAAACACCAATCCATCAACCTACCACTCTAGATGCTATGTGCCACCATATCTGACATGGCCTCCATCTTAGTCTCTAATTAGCACACCACATAAGCTCTCTAGTCCCTCAGCAAGGATTATCCCAATTCTCTTTGACTCCAAACACAAAACCCTCCCATTCATTCGAATAAACAATTTAACCATCATTAACAAAGAAGCAAAGACCCTTCTTCGTGCCTACACGCATAGTACCCCTTCCCTCTCCCCTATTGTCGTAGTTCATTCACTAAATACTATTCAATTCCTTGTTCGACCTCCTCTGAACATAACCCCCACAACACTCCAACGACCAACCCCTTTTCCATTTCTCACCTCAATGGCGCCAAATAAGAACATAGCCTCTTACTTCAAGGCACCAAAAAAGAGACAAGCAGAAGCAAGCATAATTAATTTTCTTCCTAACCTATATCGATACCAATCTTAATTGGATATCCTCTCCCAAAATTGAACGTCTCCAAATTATTATTAGGATCAAACATCCCTAGAGTATAATCCAACACATCCAACCCACCCCGGTAAACAATGACACCCTCAAACCCTCTAAAACCTGAAAACCCCTCTCCTAGACCTCCCACTCCAATCACACCCTCAACTACTACTGAGCTAGCCAAGACACTACCTTCGCCCGCCAATTTCTGGCAAACAATCCAAAGCTCTAACATCCCAACCTATCCAAAATTAACAAAGCGATGAGGACCATTAACTAAGAATTGAGAGAGCCCAACCTTAACATCAGCCAAAGGAAAAAGATACTCGAGCATTGCCGACTTATTATCAACCGATTGGAAATGTTAACTGATCTCACCTAGAGCTTGCCGACAGTCAACACTTAATACTACGTATGGTACCACCCGAGCAATCTACACCACACAACTAATGCTCCAGAAGTATTTGCTCAATAACCCTAGAATGCTCTTTCAACAATAGTCCCGTATTCCATTGCATATATTTAGTAGAAAGGAACAAATATTGCATATCTAGAGTATTTCCCTTGTAAAAAAGTATTGTGGCGTAGTCACTCGGTAGAAGACGCAACGTGAAAAACAGAAGAGTATGAAAAGACAATATCCTCATTTGTTTGAATCTAGTAAGTGAATTTCTGGGACGAAATTCTTTTCAGGGGAGGAAAGTTGTAAGACCCGTTATGCATCATATGCATCATGAATTATATGTGAAATCAATTTGAATTTCACCAAAATCTAGAGGATTTTAACATTTTTCTAAAAGTGCAGGTTAAAATGTAATTATCATAATGATATAATTGAGAGGGTGACTTTTAAATTTGGGGCTTTAATGTAATTACTTGAGAAGTTTTAATAAACTGAAAAATAGAAGGTATGTTTTGTCTAAATGACGAAGACACCAGCTGCTTATGGTGACATTATGGTTATATATAATAGAAACAATGATTTATCCTCATATCCTCATTTCTTCATTTCTCTTTTTATTTCGTCTACAAACTGTGGTGGGAGATTAAGCACAGAGGCTTGGTTCTTTGTCAACTTTAGAACATAAAAGAGAAAAGGAATTGTTCGAAGATGATTTGAATAATCACAAAATCAACTTGTGGTTATATATGAAGAATTGAGGTTTATATACGAGGTTATATATATTGTGAGTTACATGGTTCCCGGAAAAAGATGTTTTCATGTTTAAAATTGGTTATCAAGTGTTAAGATAATGTTATATCAAGTTTAGACATGTTCAACAGAAGTTCTAAGGATTAACTTCAGACTTTGAGGAAGGATAAACGAAGAACAGGATGAATAAATAGGTGAGGATGAAGACCCATATGACCGGACAATTGACTGCGCAGCGGGCTAGCTAGGGGGCTGATTTTCGCTTTTTGTCGTTGAGTTAAGAGGACATCCTAACAAGGCCACGGGTACTGGTATCCGTGATTCAAAGTTTAAATAAAAATTATATGACAGAAATGTTAATGTCTATGAGAATCTGAATCTCATATTCTTAAATAAAAAAGCAAAGTTAATAAAAGCTAACTAAACAGAAGTTATTATGTAACAATACAGAATATTAGTGTGAATAACTTCATTAACAAATGGTTTGGATTGGGTGACTTGGGAAGAAAATAAAAGAAATGACTATGTTATCATTCCAATCTTTTGTTCGGATAACTAAAGATTAGAGAAATTGAGAGAAATGAAAAGAAATTGAGAGATTTTGTTACCTCTTAAAACCACCTTTTTGAATATCTCCAAAAATGAACAAATTTGCAGAAACAAAAAACCCATGATGGGGATCACACGAGGCCTAAAATTCAGCACTCATATGTCAGACGGAGCTGAAGGAAGAATTGATTTATTTGACTTATTTTAATTAAACAGAATGTCAAACTTTATTTATGGAATTTTGCTCTTTTGTGGGATTTGATTCTCTCTCCTTCTTCCTTTATGGTGGGATTTGAAATGCTTTCAATATTTACAAATTTTGTTCAACCTATAAGTATAAGGCTTAATAATGCGTTGAGTACATTTTGAATGAATAAGAATTGAATCCTTTGAATTTAGATTGTTAATTTATTTTCTGTTATTTAGTCACTAGTTCTTTAATTGCCAGTCGTTCGGCATCAATTGGTATCAGAGCAAGAAATCGATCCACAAAACTCAATTCCATAGTAAATTGCTTCATCATCGTTAGTTCATCACTGTTTGCCTTCAACATTTGGTCCAACCAACACCATCAACGTAGCCCTCAACTTGTCTCTTGGCACCTCCACCAATCGCATCCTCCTCGTGGCATCATTGGCCACATCACCGCGACGACACAGAGTTTCGCTACCTCAACTGCCGCCGCTTCCTAACGACTCCATCACCACCACCGCCATCGGCTTGAGTCGCCAAGGTTGCCATCCTCATCCTGCGCCACCAGTCGCGCAATCGTCGTTTGCCTTCGTCAGTTTCAGTCGCCACCGCCAACTCAAGCCGACGTACGCCAGAATCGCCATCGTCATCGTCACAACATCTCGCCTTCGCCGTCGCAACCTTTTGTTGTCGCTGCCGCCTCCATCACCACCGTCTTCATCAGTTTTAGTCACCACCGCTAGCTCTAGCCGCCAGAGTCGCCATCGCAACATCACGCCGTCACAACCTCTTGCTGTCGCCACCTAAGACACTACCGCCCTCCATCGCCTTCGTCGCACCCACCAAAAGGGTGGAACGCTAGCTTCTCCTCCTCAGATTGCTCGCGTATTCAAAAGAACCAAGGAGAATTCATAACCTTGACCCGACCCGACCCTTTTTGTTCTGGCCCAGCTTCGTTGCCAACCCAACCCCTTCCCTTCAAGCCCAGGCATCTATACAGTCTAGCCAAAAAAAAAAACCTAGCCTGTTATTTTATTTTTCTCAAGCCTTTAAGCCCATTCTTTCAAAGCCCAACTTAACCCTAACATTTTATTTAGACTCTTTGCCCAACCTTTTAGTCTTTGCTTTAGCCCCTACTCAAAAAAAAAAAAATTGCACTTTGGGAACACCTCTTTTTGCTCCGGGAAGGACCTATGACTATCTGTGATTTAGCCGACCAACAAGCTTCCTTAGAACACAAGGTTGATACTCTAAAAGAAAACAAAACCACCACCCAAGACAATATGCGAGCCATGCAAACCCTCCTGACCAACTTCAAGGCCGAATTTGATGCCTTTGAGACAGCGATGCGGCAAATTTGTAACGACCCGACTCAAACCCTAGTATTAGCAACGGTTGGCCAATGAGATCTTAGGTCACTAAAAGGTTAGAAACCCTAACTCAACCCGAAACCATAATTCGACCCGAAAATCTTAAAAAGACCTAAAACTCATGAGGCAAAATCTTAATACCTGGAGAAAACTCCCAACATCCTAAACTAAGTAAATAACATGTAATATTAGATTAAAAATAAAAAATTCTCATAAATAGAGTGAAATAACCATTTTGCCCCTAGTACACCAAAAAGTCGTAGAAACCCAAATTTTGACGCAAGGACACCCTAAATTAAAATTTTAAATACAATTAAGTGCAAAAGACAAAATAACAACAAAAATGACAAAAATATCCCTTAATGACCGGCTACCAAGGAATTTGTGCCTAAAAAGTCACTTTTTGCATTTTTAAACTCAAAATGAGAAAAAGATGCACAAATTAAGCATTATTATGACCCAAAATTATTCAAATAAATAATATACATAATAATATAATATTATAGGTTAACAAAAGTAAATAAATTATTATTGAAGTTATTACACACCTAAATAAATCAAAGAGTCATATCTTATCAAACTAGCTTAAATTGACATAAAAGTCTACACCTAATTAATCAATTGCTATTAAAATCATAATAATTCATGAAAATACTGAACTAATCATAATCTTACTAAAATAATATGTTTTAAGAGGTTGGGATACTAAAAAGATACACCGAATTAATTTTAAAGCATTTTCTTACACAATATGATACCAATACCTCACTTAAACACTAAATTAATGCAAAATCAGATTTTGAGCCTTCCCAAACACCCCAGCCGAAACCCCATCTGCCATGATCTGAAAATATTTTTCTTAAAAAGATGCATGCAACCAATCATAATTCAAGAAAATTCAAAATAAAGCTTACATGCCATTATGATCTCCACCACCCTTTTTCCCTATAAAACAAAGACCAAACCCACCCTTCCTCCTCCATATGGTTCAGCCAAGAGAGAGAGAAAAACCAGATTTGAGTGTTCTTGAAGTGTTCTTCAAGACTAGGGAGAAAAAAGAAGGAAGAAGTAACACAACCAAGAATAAGAACCGAAAAATGAATAAAAAAGGCGTTATAGTGAGAACATAGGGACTATTCTTACATTTTGTTAGAGATGTGTTTGCATGTTGAGATCCTGGAGTTTTATAACCTCAATGAGTTCTGGAACATTGATATTTAAGTATATAACACATGCATGCAAAGAAAATGGATCAAATCTTGGCATACTAAGTGCTAGGTGGCTAGAACATAAGTAGGCCTGAGATTTGAGCTTTTTGAGCTCTCTGCCCCAATTTTTGAAAAATCATAACTAAATATAAAAAAATTATCAAAGTGTGTTTTTTATGTTCAAACCTAGATTTTTATGTTATCTTTCATACAAAATTTGTTTGAACTAATTTAAGTGAGTAGAACTCGAGATATAACCTTTTTACCAAAATGTGTCAGTTTCATACCAGTATGTATTGCAGACCCAAAAACCCTATTTTCAAACGTGACCTAGACTTTGGTGAAAACATAAAAGTTATAGCCAACATATATATCTAGCTACCCACCAAAAATGAGCCTAAGATATTGAGATATGAATGATCAAATCACCTCTGAAAGTCACTGTTGAGATTCAGTGAATAACAAATCCCTCTGTCACACATTTTTTAACAACCCAAAACCCTTGTTTTTAGTGACCTTCAAAAGTGATTTTCATGAAAAGTGTAGGTAACATATTAATTTTGTTGCTGTCCAAAAATCAGATTCAAAAACCCCTAGATGATCCCCCAAACCATTTTTAAACTCTCTATTAAAAACTAATTCTGTTATGTGTTTGATGACTACCTGAACATATTTTATAAAATGACTTATTTCTCTAACTTTTTCTAAATAACTCACCTGAGCACTATTCATGATACTTGTAGGGGTCGTATTGAATTAAAACATATCCAAAAATTAGCCCAGTAGGACCTGTTTTGACACCCCAAAACTGAGACCAACTAGGACCCTTTTTCTATAAACTTTTTGTGTAAGTGCTGAATCATTTTCACTTGTGGGAATTTATTAAACTATTTGTTTTAGGATTTGGCCTTAGTGTTCAACATAAAAGTTGTAGATAATATTTTTATCTAAAAGGTGACCAAAAATCAAAACCTAACTCCAAATCTAAGTACCTCAAAATACTGCTGTCTTTTTTAAATTGATACTTGAAAGTTGGCCATTGAGTTAATAAGTGTGTGATTGAACATGTCCTTATTGTGAGACTCGAATTATATGTTTTAATTGATTTAAATTGGGTGAATAATGATTTAGAGTGAATATATAATGATTAATAACCATGCCATAAAATTAGAACCATGGCTTGAGAATTGTATCCTATACTTCATATGGTTGTAACTTAGTGCTTGAAAGACTTGTACCTTATGCTATGTCATGCTTAGATTAATACCATGCTAGAAGTAGTTGTACTTTGAAATGCATGTACCACCATGGGCATTATCATAATTGCATCATGGTATATTGGAGTCCATTTTGTATACACCATTGTGGGTTGGGATATGTTGGAGTTATTTCTTCTTCGGTTCTACGTCTAGGACGTCCCTGGTTGCTCGTTTTATAATTGTTTTGGGATGTATTCCCTGTGAACACCCTAGGTGTGTCCCCGGTGTTTGGAAAATTGTTTATCATGGAACTTGATTGGGCACCATGGGTTCGTCGCTGGCTTTCTAGCTTCGATAACTTAGACTTTAGGTTGACACCAAACGAGCATTCTGGATCTTAAGGTAGGATTATTGGTTTTGCGCATTGGTTGATATTATTTTGCTAGCCGGAGGATGATGGCCCGCCCCCACGTCGTTGCCATTAAGTAAAACAGCCGTGGCATGAAACCCGGTGACGTGGTTACTATTCGCAACGAGGTTCGAGGATAGGTCTGGTGATCAATTACCCATTAAGTCTACTCTTGTAATTCCCAACGTGGAATTCATGTTATGTTTCTAGGTGTATGTCGAGTTAGGTATTCACATTGCATCACTTTTATCATCACATTCCTTTTATGATTAGTTATTTTACGTTTACCTGCTTACCATGCTATATATTTCAAACTTGTCTGTCTCCTTGACTTTTATATGTTTTAAGTGTTGAATGAAATGTGTTGTGATAAATTGTGTTATGAGGTTAGTTAAAAAGTTTAGAGTGTTTTTTTCTGGATTTTGGCTCATGGCATTCATACCACAGGTGAGGAAGAGGAAATCTTTGAAGAAGAGATCCCCGAAGAAGAAGGTTACGATTACCAGGGTGAGTTCTAGGAGCAGGAGAATCCCGACGAAGCTAGATGAAGATTCAAGTCTTCTTTTTGTCCTTTTTGGTTCAGTTTCCCGGCGCTTATTGTAATTTTGTATATTTCTTGTGAAACTATAAACGTTTATGTATTTTGTCAGTTCTGAATTCTTAATGATGTAATACTTATAATGCGTATGTATAAATGAATGGCTACAATATCTCTTTTATCTATATCTATGTATGCCCCAACGTGCCCAGAAGACGGAGCGTCACAAAATTACTATCGAGGCTCAAGTCCGTAGACAACAGGCTGAATTTCATAAAGAACTCCGCCTTGATGTTATTAATTTAGCGGTCCATCAAGTCACTCAGCTAGTCAAACAATGGTTTGCCAACAGGGACAAACATTAAGGCAAGAGACCGTTTACGGGGCTCCAATTGATTACCATGCCACCATCCTGCCACCTCCCGTCGGTTGCCAACTTGTCCCTCTTGTTCCATCGACCTATTCCTCTAGCCCCTCAGCCATCCCTCATTCGCCACAAGTCTACTTAGGACCAGAGGTCCTCGCTACCCAAGATCGACCCCACTTGTTTCGCCCATCCTACCCGGAGTCAAATGATATCACTAGAAGAGTTAAAGTGGATGTCCCTTCATTCAACGGATCCCTTGATCCTAGTGTTTTCATAGATTGGTTGCATGCGTTAGAAGATTACTTTGATTGGTACGAAATAACCGACGACAAAAAGGTCATCTTTCCTAAGACGAAAAACTTGTTGGCTCTGCCAAAATTTATTGGCAGGGATTAAGGAGTACAGAGGGACCTCGCCCTTTTGGGGGAAGCGCCATTCACTCGATGAGACAACATGCACCGAAAATTGAAAGAAAAATCTCCCTACGAGCCATCGCAAGCAACTAATAAACCAGTGGCTTAACTTGAAACAAGATTCATTAAGTGTAATTAATTATATTACCAGTTTCGAGGTACTAATGTTGTGTTGTGAGGTACAAGAGGACCAGTGGATTCAAGTCACCAGATTTATCAATGGGTTACAACCTGAATATCATAAAGACCTCAACATGCACTTTCCACAAACTTTAGAGGAAGTTTATAATTTGGCCAGGGACCTCGAAGGTTATCTTGGATCCACTAGTCAACGCAGGCTTTCCTTACAACCTGAAGCGGCATTCCCCACTAGACCATTTGATCGATTCAAGGGAGGGATACCGTTCCAAATTTGAGGGCCGGCTCCTTTCCAATCTCGTGAAAATCAACCACCACCCATAATTTCTAAAGGCCATGACAACCCTAATCCAGAAAATTTGCCCCAACCCAATGTGCCCAAGAACTAGGAGTCATCCTCTAACCTTTGTAGGGGTAACCCACCTATCGAGTGCTATCATTGTCATGGCATAGGACATATCTCCGCGTGTCGCCCGCATCATACCTTGACTATAGGAAAAGGAGAGCCACAACACGAGGATGACGAGCCTCAAGTAGTTGAACCCTTAGAACCTTGTAACCCTTGCGAGGAGATTGATGGAGGGTGGCAACCCACTGATTCTAGCCTTCATGTGATGCAATACATTGTGGCCACCCCCGTCGATACTGACACTTGGAAGCACACCACTATTTTTCACACTTATGTTAAGTGTGGCGATAAGGTTTGTAAGCTCGTCATCGATGGAGGAAGCTCCATGAATGTGGTGTCCAAATCGGCAGTTGCTAGATTGCAACTCACCGCCGAGCCTCACCCTCGACCATATCGAGTTGCGTGGGTAAATAAGACTTTTTTACCTGTTTCCAAGTGCTGTTAAGTACCCATCCAGATGGACGCTCATTTTGCTACCATTTTATGTGATGTTCTGCCTATGGACGTTGCACATATGCTTCTAGGTCGCCCTTAGCTCTACGACGTAGATGCCCAACGCTTCGGTCAGGAGAATATTTTTGTTTTCCTCTATAATGGGCAGAAAATCTTGTTAAAACCTGTCAAACCTAGTGAAATGGACGAGGTCACGACCGATAAAGCTTCACGCAAGGTCCTAAGTGCGTACAGACCTCACCTGCTAACTTGTAAAGCGTTTGCCCTGGAGAGTAGGGACTCGGACGTGCTTTTCGCCTTAGTATGCAAAGGTCAGATTTAGTTTCCTCATGACTTGCAAAATTCTTCATGCCCAGAGATTGGACAATTGTTGCTTGACTTTCAAGATGTGACACTAGACGAATTACCGAATGAGTTGCCCCTATGCGAGATATCGAGCATGCTATCGACTTAGTACCTGGTTCGCAGTTACCTAATCTCCCACACTATCGGTTGAATCCTAAGAAGCATCTTGAGACGAATCTACAGATTAGCGATCTCTTAGAGAAGGGTTACATCCAGCCTAGCCTTAGCCCTTGTGCCGTGCCCGCCCTTTTAACTCCGAAGAAGGATGAGTTATGGCAAATGTGTGTAGATAACAGGGCGATCAATAGAATCACCGTAAAATATCGGTTCCCCATCCCCAGACTTGATGACCTATTAAACCAAATGGCTGGCTCCCAATGGTAATCCAAAATTGACTTGCGTAGTGGGTACCACCAAATCCGAATTCAACATGGTGATGAATGGAAAACTGCATTCAAAACCCAAGATGGGTTATATGAGTGGTTAGTTATGCCCTTCGGGCTATCTA
>JAULJZ010042573.1:0-14442 GCA_032270985.1 Heliamphora pulchella
AGAGACGAAGAGGTAACTTGCAATAGAGCTTCAAGCTCCAATTTTTCATCCAATAATCCAAACCCTAGGTTCAGTCAGTGAGGAATCAAGGGTCCCGATTGCTTGATTACGAAATCCTTCACCCGTTGACGCCAGACATCTCGAGATTTTGTTGAAAAAAATGGAAACCCTAGGTTCAGTCACCATCGCCGCAAACTTCACCGATCTCCGCCAGTCACACCGCCGACCAACTTCCCACGACGACGCCGAGCTACCGCCGGTGTCCTTCCCCAACGTCTCTCTCTCTCTCTCTCTCGTCCCTTTCCTCTTCCTCGGTTCTCTCGACAACTGAAACAGAGAAAAAGAAAGATGAAGAACAGAAGTTGGCGTCGGCGCGAAAGGGGCGCTGGGGTTTGTTTTATTTTACACTTACATTTTTTTTTTTTGTTATTTCTCACTTGAGGGTTCTATAGATCTCTTCTTTTATTTATTTATTTATTTTGTACAATCAAAACTTAAATATATTATATATTTATATATTAAATTTTTTTTATAAAAGTAACATTAATTATATTCCATAGAACAAATTTGAATACCATAGAACAAACTTTGTATGCGGTGGTGTTGTGGGTGGGCGGCGGTGTCGTCGCTGCTAGGAGGGTTAGGTGTATGCCAGAGGATTTGTTGTGAGCTCAAACTTTGCGAGCAAGAGGGTTTGCTGCTAAACGTGCTAGGTTTTTTTAGGGCGAAAATATCTTTTAGGTGGGAATATGTTAAGCTAAAACTACGTTGTTTTAGTTTTATTTATTAATAAAGTGTTTAATTTAACTAAGAATAAAGTATTGAATTTAACTAAGTACTTATTATATAAAATTTAAATTTTTGTAAAAGCGTGCTGTTAAAAAAAATTAGGTTATTAAAAAATTTTGTACTGAAAAATTTCTAAGTTAAATTCACCGTAAATAGAGATAATATCAATCGTTTTTCACTCTGATACATCGACCAACACCATCAACTCTTAATTTTTTCCTTTTCTCCAACCCCAGCGTTGTTTAACTCTTTCTCTCATCGGGTAGAGCACATAATCGATGAAACTAACGATTGAAAAGATGATAACTCTATCACCTCACCAATTCGATTCGTGAACATCTTAGTACGACGAGCGGAGGAGTTTCGATTCAGGTTTTGTCAGAGACTACGGAAAGACGATAATTAAGAAGATCACGGCATAGTGGAGAGGCTGTGACCCAAGAAGTGTTAAGGTTGTGATCCAAGAAATGTTTTTTAGAGCAGGCACTGTTTGGAATAAATACTATGAATTTAAAAAAAAAAATTAAAAATTTCAGCTCGTCTTGAATGAGGGAATTAAAAAGGTACAACTTAATATATGTGTCCAAATAATAAAAACAAAGTTCATAAAGATAAAATAAGAAAACTTATTTAATTTTTTATTTTTTATCTTTTGATGAAGAATTTTATCATTACGTTTCGTCTCGATAAAAAGTCAAAAAATTTAAAAACATGGTTAAAAGATATAAAAAATATTCAAAACGAAAATAAACAAAATAAACTAAAAAAATTATATGTTTTAATTTGAGAATATGAAAATTTCAATAAAAAATACGTATTACAAAAAATTCAATTAAATTTGCTAAGAAAAGCGTGATGTTAAAAAAATTAAATTTGCTAAAAATCTTGTACTGAGAAATTTTTCCGTTAAATTCATAGTGAATAGAGAAAATATCAATCATTCATAAAGATAAAATAAGAAAACTTATTTAATTTTTTATTTTTTCATCTTTTGATGAAGATTTTTATCGTTACTGTCACACCTCAAATCCCAAGGTCATGTGAAAATCCACCAAATACCAGTTTTATGAAAATAAGTTTTCATAGAATCAAATTTACTTGTTAAAATCAAAGGAATACCCAAAATGCATCTCTCATAAGCAGTAAATATCCAATTTCAACATACATAATTATATCGTCTAGAAGCGTACAAAACATGCCTTCAAATAGGCATACAAAAGGAAAACTAGTAAGTCTTCTACCACCACAGGCACAACTAGATCAACTTCTCGTGATCGTCAATCTCCAAACTTAAAAATAGTTTTACAACAAAATTTCACACCGTGAGCCGAAACCCAATAGAAATAGACTATAAAGCTGTAAAACAGGATATGCAATCATATAGTAGGAGCTAACTCAACCACAGAGCCAAATAGGTTTTACGTCATAAAATCCCAAGTTTCCCCATCAAACTCCTATATGCCTCCAAAATGGTTTTTCATCCACAAAACCAAGCATTTAATTAATACAAAATAACATTTCACAGTTAAAGAAAATAATAACCAAAACGTTATTTGCCCACTCGGATCACATGTCGAGGAATGAGAAAATGAATCCTATGTACCGACTCTGTCACAAAGGGATAGAGGTAACAACTATAGACTCCTGCCCATTATCTAATTCCTGAATCATTTAAGACCTGTTAGGTAATATCAAGTTCTATACGAAGCCACCACAATATAACTGCTGACTTTACGGACTAAAATCGAAGGACAAAAGTACCTACCACCTTCTTTACGGGAATTACCTCGAAGGACAAAGGAACCTACTCTGCGCACGTGTTCGGATTTCCACCAAGGGCAACTCGTGCCACATACTCACTATCCCGGTACATCTAGAGAATCATTTTCTAAAACAACCCGCAGCTCAACTACGAAAATATTTTCACAAATATACATTAAACATGTATAAATAGGTCCATCTATCAACATGGAGATCGAACAAAAACATATCAAAATATTTTTTTTCATTTTCAACAAAACGTTTCAAAACTGGGACTCAACCCCGAGGGTTAGCTTCAAACTTCCAAAATATGATTTGTCGAGATTTTTCACAAAACCACCATTTTCCACCATTTTCAATAACACCCTATGAAAACCCAACATCCACAAGTCATATGATGTAATAAACCAACAAAAATAAAAAAACATGCTTTTTACCCAAAAAATCAAGGTTTAAACATAAATATGGCATTTCAAGCATTTTTCTAGCAATTTTAACCGGTGAAAATACACTTAATTGCATGAAACACCCTTTAATAACAATAGGGTCTAGAATCCTACGTCGAAGAGTCAAAAACTTGATGTCTCAATATTAAACTACGTCAGAACGAGAATCCGTTCAGATGAACGCGAAGCTTACGGTGCGCACAGCAAGGATCCGTAAACAAACTAACGAAAAACCAAGCCCCAGGCCCTCAAATCTAGAGAGAAGGCAAAGAAAAGGAAAAACATAGCTTGAAAGAAATGTTTAAACAAATATCTCAGCTCATTGAATATTTATAAAAATGGCAAATATCTTCTGTCTAGTTGACCGAACTGAAAAAACTCGATCCAATCGACTGGGCTAACCCCTTTAGTCGACTGAATTGCTGGGCAGTGTGTTTTTCTGTGTCAAACTGGTTTTTAGGCTTAAACACAAGCCAAACAAGCCTCAACCAAATCCCGAAAAGCGTAAAATGCATTTATACATGCTGTTCTACAAAACCAAAGGATAAACATAGATGATATTCATAGATGATATTCTTGTGATAAAAAAACACGTCAAACATAAATATATATAAAAAATGAAACAGTACAGGGTCTCATAACTCTTCCCCCCCCCCTTATGGAATTTTGCCCCCAAAATTTGGTACAAGGTCACGAGGAAAATAGGTTCGGGTATCTAGCACGAACCCCAGACTCATGCTCCCATGTCGCTTCTTCAACCCTGTAATGAAGCCAAAGGACCTTGACATAAGCAATCGTTCTCCCACGTAACACTTACTCCTTAGTGTCTAGAATCTTCACAGGACGTTCCTCATACGTGACATCCTCTTCTATTCGTAACTCGACCCAATCCAGAACATGTGACGGTTCTAGCTCATACTTTCAAAGCATGGAAACGTGAAATACGTTGTGCATAGACGCTAACTGAGGTAGCAAGGCTAGACGATATGCTACCACTCCAATCCTCTCCAGGATCTCGAATGGTACAATAAAGTGTGGTGATAGCTTTTCGCTACGACCAAATCTCATCAAATCCCTACGTGGTGAGACCTTCAAGAACATGTGATCCCCCACTGCAAACTCCAATGGTCTCCTCTGCTAATCTACGTAACTCTTCTGGCAACTCTGAGCTGTCACCAGACACTGACGAATCACGACAATCTTCTCCATCGTCTCCCATACTAAGTCGGGTCCCAAAATAGTGGTCTCACCCACATCTGTCCAACACACCGACGATCTACATGGCCTACCATACAGAGCCTCATACGGTGCCATCCTAATACTAGACTAATAGCTGTTGTTGTATGCAAACTCTGCCAATGATAGATGATCCTCCCAAGAACCCCAAAAATCAAGCGCACAAGCTCTCAACATGTCCTCTAAGATCTGAATAATCCTCTCAGATTGACCATCGGTCTGTGGGTGAAAAGCTGTGCTAAAGGTTAAGCTCATCCCCAAAGCCACCTAAAGACTCTACTAAAAGCGCGATGTAAAGCGTGGGTCTCGATCAGAAACAATAGTCACAGGTACTCCGTGTAGTCGGACTATCTCTCGGACGTACAATCTACTCAACCTATCTACTGAATCCTTCACACGAATAGGGAGAAAGTGTGCAGACTTTGTCAACCTATCAACCACAACCCAAACAGCATCGTGTCCCTTTAGCGATCGAGGAAGTCCTGATACAAAATCCATCATGACATTCTCCCACTTCCACTCAAATATAGGCAACGACTATAATAGTCCTGCCGGCCTCTGGTGTTCTACCTTTACCTACTGACAAGTAAGGCATCGAGAAATGAATCAGATCACATCCCTCTTCATTTCTGTCCACCAAAACTGATGACGCAAGACGTGATACATCTTTGTGCTTCTTGGATTCACTGCAAGACGTGAAAGATGAAACACATGTAGCACCTCAGCACGGCATGACTCTGGCACAAACAGTCACCCTGTCAACCTTAGACTCTGATCTGAACTCACCACCCATCTTTTTTTGGGTAATTGGACTCACCACCCATCTTGCTGTGTCCTTCCCACTGGCAATGTAGTCCTGTATCATTTGAGCCTCCTGATCGATTCGCTAGGCCTCTAACACACGTGCAACCAATACAGGCTGTGAAGCTACTAAATATAAGGTCACACCTCTCTCTGTCTCCCCGAGACACAGGTCAAACTCTCCAACATCTCCAAGCATGTCCCATTCTCGTATAGCCATAGAAGCTAATGAACCATGAGATCTCTTACTGAGTGCATCGGCTACAACATTTACCTTTCCCGGGTGGTATTGCAAGTCAAAGTCATAGTCCTCTAGCAACTCCATCCATCGTCGATGGAGAAGATTCAAGTCCTTATGTGAAAACAAGTATTTTAAACTCTTGTGATCATAGAAAACCTCGAAATGTTCACCAAACAGATAATGCGGACATGTCTTCAAGACGAAGACCACATCTGCCAACTCCAGATCGTGTGTAGGGTAGTTCTTCTCGTGTGTCTTTAACTATCGCGAGCTATAGGCTATAATCTTACCTCCCTGCATCAATACATAGCCCAAACCATCATACGACGCATCGTAATACACTATATATCCTAGACTTTGCTCTAGGATGATCAACACAGGTGCTCTGATTAATATCCTCTTTAACTCCTGGAAAGCCGACTCACAGGACACACTCCATACAAAACTGACTCCCTTTTGTGTAAGACGCATCATAGGTGCTGCCAATCTAGAAAAGTCCTTCATAAACTGCCAATAACAACCTGCCAAACCCTAAAAATTACAAATCTCAAAGATGTTCCTCGGTCACTACCAATTCATCACGGCATTAGTCTTCGACGAGTCCACTGATACCCCATCCTTCGACACCACGTGTCCAAGGAATCTCACCTCTGGCATCCAGAACTCGCACTTTTCGAACTTCACATAAAAGTGATGCTCCCACAGAAGCTGTAGGACAACATATAGATGCTCTTCATATATTTCCCTCGTGGGTGAATAGATAAGAATGTGGTCCACGAACACGACCACAAAACTTTCTAGATAAGGGTGGAAAATACGGTTCATCAAACCCATAAATGTCGCAGGGGCGTTCGTCAAATCGAACGGCATGACCGAAAGCTCGTAGTGACCATAATGAGTTCGAAAGGCGATTTTTGCTATGTCCTCGTCCCGAATCCTCAACTGGTGATACCCTGACCTCAAGACAATCTTCGAGAAGCAGCTCGATCCTTTCAGCTGATCAAACAGGTCGTCAATCCTCGGCATAGGATACATGTTCTTCACCGTCACCTAATTCAGCTTCCTGTAGTCTATGCACAGTCTCAAAGACCCATCCTTCTTCTTTGCAAAAAGAGTTGGAGCTCCCCATGGCGACGTACTCGACTGCACAAACCCTTTGTCAAGCAACTCCTGTAACTGCACCTTGAGTTATCGCAACTCAAACGGTGCAAAGCGATACGATGGCATAGAGATGGGAGCAGCCCCTGGAACAAGATTAATAGAGAACTCCACATCTCGGCTCGGTGGCAACTCGGACGGATCATCAGGAAAGACATCTGGGTAATCACAGACTACAGGGGGTAGCTCCCCTCAAACCTCACCTAGCTCATCCAACCTGAGAGTAGAAAAGAGGAAATCCAAGTTCCCTCGAACCCGAGCGTTGCCGAGCATAGACACTAAGCCCTTATCCCGATCACCAATAAAGTAAAAGCAGTCACCCTTCAGCGTAGAGATCGACACTCTCCGTCGCTCACAATCTATAAAGGCACGGTAAGCAGTCAGCCAATCCATCCTTAGGATGACATGAAACGTGATCATGTCTAGAATGATAAAATCAAACTCTAGAAAACGGTCAGCGACTCTTAACTCGTAAGATCTATAAACTCTACCCAACACCACATTCCCCCTGACTAGGGTCTTTACACTCAACGCACTAGCCAAAGGGTCTATTTGTAACCTCAATCCAGATGCGAAAGCAGAAGAGATGAAAGAATGTGATGCTTCCGTGTCAATGAGAACACTAGCCCATGATCTATAGACTAGAAGAGTACCTCTGATCATGGTTGGAGTAGCTGCAGCATCAGATGCAACTGGTGCTTTTGAAGCACTGGGATCAGTAAGAACATATACCCTAGCCAGCGGTGATCTGGTCTGCCCACCATAACTCTGAGTCGTCGGCTGCCTCACAGACTGCGCTGAGGCACCTCCTTTTGCGAACCTAGATGTCTGGGCCCTAGGTTGCTGAGGAGTCTGTCGTCTCAGTGCAGATGGAGCAGCTGGTGCTCCTGTCACACCCTGGACACTCCCTTCTTGAGGGCAGAATCTACGAATATGCCCGGACTGACTACGCCCAAAGCACATTGGTGGATCTCTCACCTATGACTGGACAGACACTGAACTCTAGATCTGGCCCTTCTATGGGCACTCAGATGAATGATGCCCCGGCTGTCCACATCGATAACAAATTAGCTCTCTCTGCTCTGGCCTTCCTGTTGAGGCCACTGAAGGTGCAGGTGTGGATGACTGTGGCTGATATGGTCTGGAAAAAAAGAGAACTAGGTCCAGATGACCTCTGGCGCTTCTTTCTGCGCCTCTAAAACTGTGTATCTCCACTGCCCTACTGACTCCCACTCCCTCTAACTCTGCGGCTTTCTGCCAGCGAGTTCTCTACTCGTATAGCGGCTTCTACCAACGCAATATACACATCCAAACCCAGAGTTGCAATTCTATCCTTGATAGCTGGTCGAAGGCCTCTCTCAAACCTCCTAGTGCGTAACTCCTCCGTAGATACCATCTCAGCTACAAATTGCCATAGATTCACGAACTTGGCCTCATACTAGACCACAGTAAGGTTTTCCTGAACAAGGGAGAGAAACTCCTCTCGGTATGTATCCCTCGAAGATCTCGAGAAATACTTCTCCAAGAAGACTCTAGTGAAAGCATCCCACGTGTTATCCACCTTAGTCTTGGCGAACTTCCACCATTCCCTCGCATCCTCTCGCAGTTGGAATGTCGCCAATTTCATGCGCAAGGCATCCTCCTCAATATCAAGAGTATCAAGGATCGTCGTGGTCACTTCTAACTACTTAGTAGCAATTTTGGGGTTCGGCTCCCCAAAAAAGGTTGGAGGATCTAACCGCCAAAATTTCCTCATAGCCACAGAGGCTCTTGGATCAGGAGCCCTTTCTCCAGCCCTAGATGCCTCAGCCATTGCTCTCATAGTGGCAACCATCTCCTACATGATGTCAGCATTGTCCACCTGTTTCTGTGGGGCATGAATGTCTCCCTCTTCCGGAACCTGAACATAAGCTCGTCCTCGGCCACGACCTCGTCCTCATCCTCCCCGCATAGACATAACTCTATATAAAGCAAGATAACAGGATAAGCTTTCCTACAATATGCTATTACTAACATATACACATAACGCACATAAGCATGCTAACACGTAGCCACTTAAGATTATGTAAAACACGTCTCACATACCGAGGAAAACCAACAAGACAGGCTCGTCCATTTGGATAACCTATTCAAATTCCTTGTTAGAAAACACATTGGCCAAATGTGTTTCTAACATGGCCTCCAAATCTATTATTCCAAACGCCCGTAGGCAAGACTAATCAATCAAAAAATTCAACCTCCATACCCACATATACACAACCATCATGCTAAAAAGGCTATCGGCATGTTATAAAAACGTTTAACCACATGCAAGCAAGCATACGCAATCAACCTCACCAGGTGATAAACCCTCTTCCCATGGCTCCTAGGTATTCAAACTTAGAGCACTAATACCAAGTTGTCACACCCAAAATCCCAAGGTCACGTGAAAATCAACCAAACACCAGTTTTATGAAAATAAGTTTTTATACAATCAAATCCACCTGTTGAAATCAAAGAAATACCCAACATGCATCTCTTATAAGCAGTAAATATCTAATTTCAACATGCATAATTATATCGCCCAGATGCATACAAAACATTCCTTCAAACTGGCATACAAAAGGAAAACTAGTAAGTCTTCTTCCACCACAGGTACAACTAGATCAACTCCTCGTGATCGTTAATCTCCAAACCTGAAAATAGTTTTATAACAAAATTCCACACCGTGAGCCGAAACCCAATAGAAATAGACTATAAAACTGTAAAGCAGGACATGCAATTATATAGTGGGAGCTAACTCAACTACAGAACCAAATAGGTTTTACGTCATAAAACCCCAAGTTTCCCCATCAAACTCCCATAAGCCTCCAAAACGGTTTTCCATCCACAAAACCAAGCATTTAATCAATACAAAATAATATTTCACAGTTAAAGAAAACAGTAACCAAAATGTTATTTGCCCACTCAGATCACACGCTGAGGAAGGAAAAAATGATTCCTATGTACCGACCCCGTCACAAAGGGACATAGGTAACAACTATAGACTCCTGCCCATTACCTAATCCCAGAATCATTTAAGACCTGTTAGGTAATAACAAGTTCTATACGGAGCCACCACAACGTAACTGCTGAATTTACGGAATAAAATCAAAGGACAAAAGCACCTACCACATTCTTTACGGGAATTACCCCGAAGGACAAAGGGACCTACTCTGCGCACATTTTTGGGTTTCCACCGAGGGCAACTTGTGCCACATACCCGCTATCCTGATACATCTAGAGAATTATTTTCCAAAAATAACCCGTAGCTCGACTACGAAAATATTTTCACAAATATACATTAAACATGTATATTTAGATCCATCCATCAACATGGAGATCAAACAAAAACATATCAAAATGTTTTTTTCTATTTTCAACAAAATGTTTCAAAACTGAAACTCAACCCCGATGGTTAGCTCCAAACCTCCAAAACATGATTTGTCGAGATTTTTCACAAAACTACCATTTTTTACCGTTTTCAGGAACACCTTTTGAAAACCCAACATCCACAACTCATATAATATAATAAACCAAGAAAAGCTAAAAATATGCTTTTTACCCGAAAAATCAAGGTTTAAACATAAATATAGCATTTCAAGCATTTTTCTAGCAATTGTAACCGGTGAAAATACACATAATTGTATGAAACACCCTTTAACAATAGTAGGGTTTAGAATCCTATCTCGGTGAGTCAAAAATTCGACATCTCAAAATTGAACTGCGTCAGAACGAGAATCCGTCCAGATGAATGCGAAGCTTACGGCACGTACAGCAAGGATCCTTAAACAAACTAACGAAAAACCAAACCCCGGGCCCTCAAATCTAGAGAGAAGACAGAGAAAAGGGGAAACTTAGCTTGGAAGAAATGTTTAAACAAATATCTTAGCCCACTGGATATTTATAGAAACGGCAAATATCTTCTGTCCAGTTGATCGAACCCCCTAGTTCAGTCGACCTAACTGAAAAAACTCGATCCAGTCGACTGGGCCAACCCTTCCAGTCGATCGAACTACTGGGCAGTATGTTTTTCTGTGTTAAACTAGTTTTAAGGCTTAAACACAAGCCAAACAAGCCTCAACCAAACCCGAAAAGCGAAAAACGCATTTATACATGCTGTTCTACAACACCAATGCATAAATCATTCATAAATGATATTCATGTGACAAAAGAAACACGTCAAACATGAATATATATAAAAAATGAAACGGTACAAGGTCTCAAAATTACGTTCCGTTTCGATAAAAAAGTCAAAAAATTAAAAATACGCTGAAAAGATAAAAAAAAATATTTTCAAAACAAAAATAAGCAAAATAAGCTAATATTCAAGTTTTATTATTATTTTGAATTTTTTCTATTCAAGTTAATTTCATTTCAAAAATATAAAGTAAATATTTATATTTTTTACATTTGAGAATAGATGGGTGAAAAAAAATTAGTTCTAATTTTTATTTTATTGTAATGTAAGAAAATAATATTAAAATCAAAAATAAAATTTTTACTATCATGATATTTTTCTCCATTAAATTTAAAAGTGAAGAGACTATATAGCTAAATTAATAAGTCATGCATGAAAAGTGCAAAAAAGATTTTTTTTTCTTTTGCCACGGTGTGATTCCCGTAGCAAAAATAGACTACATTTCCGACGGCCAACTATGTTGGTCGCAACTACTATCACTATTGCCACCGGATAAATGCCCTCGCAAATACTTTGTCGCAAATAATACTTTTTGAGACAGCAGGTTTTTCGGTGGCAAATAATACTTGTTTTGCGATGGCTATTGCTCCATCGCTACAGTATGGGTGTTAAAAAAAACTTATTACGATGGGAGTACGTACCGTCGCTAAAGGGAGTTATTGCGACGGTAAATACGCCATCGCTAATAAGTTGGTCGCAAAAGATTACTTTTCTAGTAGTGCAACGATGATTCTTATCCTCCTTGCAGTCTTTTACAGTCTTTTACCAAGGAACAAGTACTAACCCAATTAAATAATTCTTCACGGTCTTTCACCGTAGAATGAATGTTTACCTCGATTTAAACACATTATAATGGTACATCCATTGAATCATAAAAAGGGCACATAGCTACGTCATCCATATAACCATGGAGATCAATCAACATTTTTAAAAAAATGTTTCCACCATTCAAACCGTAAAATTTAAACCATGGCTCAACTCCAAGGGTTAGCTCCAAACATCAAAAATCATGTTTTTGCAACGCATACATATATCCTTCTGATTTTCAAAACTCATCATTTGAAAATCACGGACACACACGTCCACCAACTTTGTATTAAAGTATAAAAATGAATAATATGATTTTTATCCAACAAAACAAGGTTTAAAGTTCAACACTTATAGCATTTTAAAACAATAAAAATGCATGTAATCACATGTAACACCCTTTTAAATTAAGATAGTCTAGAATCCTACCGTAGAGAGTTAAAAACTCAAAATTTTAAACACCGGTGAAAAACCAAAGTCGCCAAAACGAGATTCAGTTCAGATAGACGCGAAACCCACGACAAGTATATCAACGTTCTGTCAGGGTTGTATACTAAAACCTATGAAATTTATTTGGTCTTAGTATTTAATTTTATTTTAATAAAATTAATTTTTTATTTTATGAGAATCTTAATGAGAAATGTATGCAATCTCATTTCTTTAATATTATGCATGGTTGTCCTTTATTTAGTACAGTATTTAATTTGGTGTGCAGAGTACGGCTTGTATACAAAAGACCATATTATAGGTTCTTACAAAATATAAGTCTGGTTCATAATTTAGATAAAAATTGACAAACTAACGATACGACTGTAGTACAGAGTTTTAGTAGGCTTGTCTTGGTTATAGGAAACAAATAATAGCGTCGTTCATTGTTCTGACTCGCTGTACTAGTACATATTGTGTGTATTGAACAGGACCACATTGGGATGATTAATTTTATACTGACTATATAAATTAATTCATACCCTAAGGTTATTATAAGTGCTTATACTCTTAATTCTAAAATAATTATTATTTGCATATATTTAATATTCGTTGTTTTGATTCATTAGAGGGTGCATTCTTTTATGGGTCAATAGTCCCAGTGAGTTGGATAGCAGTATTAATTATATAGTAAATATTAATCATTGACAAAATCTATGTCTTGATTGTTTGGGATTGATAATACCTCCTTAAGGAAGCTTATAAGTTTTGGCTGGGCCAAATCTTGCAGGTGGATTTGATTATATGGCGGTCAAATAAGTTAAGTGAAAGGGCTTAAGGAATTTTAAAGATGCCTATTAAATTATATTGTCGGCAATTAAATTTAATTAGCAGATATCGAGAATTTTAACGTGGGGAGATGAGTTAAGCATTTAATAATAAGAGCTCAATGCAAATTGGTCTTGAGATTATGGCTAAGAATGCACTTATAGTTCTTTAGTGGTGTGATATGTAATTTAGTTTTTATGAAAAATTACAGAAATCGCTGCAAGATTTTCATAATTACAGAAATCGCTGAGAGGTTTGCATATTTGTAGAAATCGCCGGGTCGGTATCTAGGTTACAGTAGAAGTCTGTGTTATAATTACTCTATAGGTCCCTACTGTAACCCTATAAATATGCGGTTAAGCTGAACCAAATTCATAAGTTTTTTTTCAAAACTAAGGTTGTCCAGGTTCTGTCGGTTTCAGTTCTCGAAGGATCGTAACCAACACTATGCTCAGGAATCGCATCAAGAATATAGTAGGAGGTCTGACTGGAGTTTTAACTCGAAAAATCAAAGTTAGTAGTTAAAGAATTGACCAAAAGGTATTCATCTAAATTAATTGTGGTGGCACGATTTTTATTTTTGATCGTTCGATATCAAAAAGTTTTTATCTGGAGCCTGTTTCGGCAATTGCCCGTCCAGTTTTTATTTTTTTAAAAATTATTTACAAATCAATGATCTTAGTAATTTGCCTCCAACAATTGGTATCAGAGCTGTTTTGATTTTGTTTACGGTTAATAGAGGGGCCGGGTAGATTTAAAACTGTACTAACTTTATTTTGCAGGCGTTTTAATCCTGATTTTATGATCATTGTTATATTCATGTTTGATTGAATAGTTTGAATAATGATTAAATTATTATTTTTAATTATGAGAGTTAATCGTGATAGTTTAAACTTTTTTACTTCGAATGTGAGCCTTTGGGATATAAGTTTTCGATGTAAATTTCTTTTTTTGTTTTTAAATATTATTTAAAATATTTAAGAACAGTTTTGAAAATTCAAGAACAAGGAAAACAGGTGGCGGCATAACTGGCAGCACCGGCATTGGTTTTGAGTTTTTTGGGCCACGGGTCATGGTGGTTTTTCAACAGTTTGGAAACAAATTTTTTTGGTAAGGTGTTTTTTGTAGATTTTATGTATCAAAATAGCACCAAAACATGTCCAAAAACCAACAAAAAATCGGTAAAAAAATAGCACCAGTGGCGACGATTTTTTACGGCGATTCGAAGCTATTTTTTGATATTTTTGCGACATTTCTAGGACTGATTTTGAGCAATTTTTAGGATAAAATAACAGTAAATAGTACTGATCAAAACAATCTAAAACTAGGGAAAAAATAGAGGCAAAACAGCCACAAAATAGGCGACAACGTGCGGCAATTTCTGACGGCGGCACCGAGCTATTTTAGGGTTATTTTTGAGCTCTTTTGGGACTATTTTTGAGGCTTTCTTCAAGGCAATATATTTTTGGATATCAGTGCTAAAAATAGAAAAAAAATGGGAATGAAAATGACCACGAAAAAAGCCCAAATAGGAGGCGGCAATAGGCGGTGGCGTAGGGTAGGCGGCGGGGTTGTTTTGGCGGCCATCAAAAGCAATTTTTGAGCTATTTTTGAACCGGGATTTTTATAGAAAAATAAAGATGCTATAAATTAAAGTTTAAGATGCTATAAATTAAAGTCTTATTGGGTTCATGCCTTTACACAAGCTAAATTAGATTTAAAATAAAGAA
>JAULJZ010042583.1:0-36837 GCA_032270985.1 Heliamphora pulchella
TGGTAGCCCAAGGTTACAATCAAGAAGAATGCATCGATTTTGATGAGACTTTTGCTCCTATAGCTAGGCTTGAAGCCATTAGGATGTTACTTGTTTTTGCATGCTTTAAAAATTTCAAACTCTATCAAATGGATGTTAAAAGTGCCTTTTTAAATGGTTTTATCTCGGAGGAAGTTTTTGCGAAACAACCTCCTGGCTTTGAAAATTTAGATTTTTCAAACTATGTTTACAAACTTACCAAGACTCTTTATGATTTAAATCAAGCACCTAGAACATGGTATGAAAGACTTAGAAAATTCTTGATTGAAAATAAGTTTTCTAGAGAAAAAATTGATACAATTCTTTTTATCAAGTCTCAAGAAAATGATATGCTAGTTATCCAAATTTATGTAGATGACATTATTTTTGGTGCAACTAACGAATCTCTTTGCAAGGACTTTGCTAAGTGTATGCAGGGAGAATTTGAGATGAAGATGGGAGAACTTAACTACTTTCTTGGACTTCAAATCAAGCAAACACAAGAATGAATCTACATCAATCAAGCTAAGTACACAAGGGACCTGTTGAAGAGGTTTGACATGCTGAAATCAAAACCCATGGGAACCACGATGTGTTCCACAACAAAGCTTGACAAGAATGAAAACAGTAAAGTAGTAGATGAAAAACGCTATAGAGGTATGATTGGATCTCTACTATACTTAACTGCTAGCCGTTCTGATATTATGTTTAGTGTTTGCATGTGTGCAAGATTTCAATCTAACCCTAAAGAATCACATGTGACTGCCGTTAAGCGCATCTTTAAATACCTCTTAGGTACACAAAACCTAGGATTATTCTATCCTAGAGGAATAGCCTTTGAGTTATTTGGCTATTCAGATACTGATTTTACCGGATGTAAAGTGGATAGAAAAAGTACAAGCGAAACATGTCAATTCCTAGGACACTTACTAATCTTATGGTTTAACAAGAAACAGAACTTAGTAGCCTTATCTACAGCTGAGGCTAAGTACATAGCAACTGGTAGCTGTTGTGCACAAGTTCTTTAGATGAAATAACAACTAGAAGACTATGATTTTTGCTTAGATCATATCCCTATAAAATGTGATAACACAAGTGCAATTAATATATCCAATAACCCAATACAACACTCTAGAACCAACCACATTGAGATTAGACATCCCTTTATAAGAGATTATGTGCAAAAAGGTAACATTGAACTTGAATTCATAGGCACAGATTACCAACTTATAGACATATTCACTAAGCCATTAAATGAAGAAAGAATATGCTATATAAGAAGAGAACTTGGTATGTTATATGCTCCTAATTAATGATTAAAATGTCATACAAACCATGTTTTTTCAATGCTTTTTATATTCTAAACTGATATATGAAAAGTGTCGACCCTACTTGAAAAAGTGTCGACACATATGTGCTTGAGTTGACTCAAACCTATATAGCAGAGACACTGCGGACAAAAGTATCGACCCATTTTTATATATTGTTGACTCAATTTCAATGTCTTACTCTCGGTAAATTTGGGTCGACTCAATGCTCAATCGTGTCAACTCAAACAGCTGAAAGTATCATCCCCTTCTAAAAAAGTGTCAACACAATTTCTAATTTCGGACACCCACACTCGCGAAGAAAAGTGTCAACTAAAAAGTCGTTTGTGTCAACACAAATCTTTTTGCCTACTTAAGAGGCACCGGTCCCCACCATTCATGTCGTTTTCTCTCTCTCTCTCTCTCTCTCTCTCTCTCTCTCTCTCTCTCTCTCCTTAACTGTTCATCTCTCGCCGTTTTTTTCTCTTTTGAAAAACGAGTCGACCCATCATCTTCTCTCCTCTATTCGATCTATGTTCTTAATCCAAGATGACCGCTTGAACAATGGGAGAAGGTAGCAAATGCATCGGGAATGAGGGCCCGTCGAACCCTAGGGCACAAAAGAAGAAAAAGATGGCGACGGCGATGGTGACGGGAACCGCGAAAATCACGATGTCAGAGGCCCTAAGCTTCAAGTCAAACAAGTTCTAGCAACTCTATTCCTCTTCGTTCATAAATCGTAAGGTAATCCCATGTCGTTCTGTTGATTTCTCTTTCTTTGATTCCATATAAATGTGCTTTAGAGATTTGTTCTCTAGTCTCGGGTGGGAGAGACTACTTCAAAATTGTGACCCTCACTATCCCACGCTTGTAAAGCTTTTCTATGCATATTTCCACATTGCATCTATCCTGAGCACCACCATCACCTCTTGGGTGAATGGAACCAAAATCCACTTGACCTCATCTATTCTTAATAAAATTCTGTGTGCGCCTGAGGGTAATATATTTGTGTCCTACAAAGCGAATAAGTGATCTATCGAAATAGATTAATTTTCTTTTCATGATGCAGTACAACAAATATTTGAGGTTGATAAAATTGATCCCTCCAAATCCCTTGAGGCCAACTCACTTAAACTAGAAATGAGAATCCTTCACCACATGGTCAACCATATCTTTTTGCCACAATTGGGAAAATTTGTGGATATTTCATGCATGCACATTTTCATAATGTGGTGTATTCTTGAGCAGAAGAACCTAGATCTAGGGTTTCTTTTTATCTTAGGCATGCTCTAATCACATAGCAAATCCAACTTGTCCCTCCCCCATGCCATGTTCTTGACCAAAGTTTTTCGCCACTTTGACATTGACCTTTCTACTGAGAAAATGGTTCCTTTCTCAAAGCATGACCTATATAGGGCTTCTACTTTGAAACATATGCAGATTACCAAAATTGACGAAGTTTAGACCACTTGACGTGGTACTCCATCCATTCCTAGAAAGCCCTCTGCCTCACGAGACTTCTCTCCTATTAGAGTAGATTTTGATTCCCCCATCATCCACTAGGACTGACACACCAGGACCTTCCTTTGCTCTCTCTCATGCTCTTCCTCCTCTTCCTATAAATATTGACATTTCATCTTCTCTTCCTGTCTCCTCTACTGCTTATCTAGTTGATCTTTCTGAAGTTGTGTCTTTGGTTAAAGGTCTATCCTCCCATTTGACCTCGTTCAAAACCAAAATTAAACAAGACATGTTTGACATCAATAGCACTGTATCCTTTTTATGTGACAAAGTTAAACATTTGGACAAGACCAACTGAGCCCTTCAACGTGATGTTAAAAAAGCAACAGATGCTGGGAGATCCCTTTGCAACACAATGGATGACAGCATTGTCTCCATAGTCAACTGTAATAAGGCGATCCTTCAGCAAGTTCGCAAAGAATATGACCAAGGCATTATCACCGACATGCAAGCCAACTCAAGAAAAGAAGAAGAACACCTTCAGTGGATTTGGGAAGCATGGAGCAAGCAATTTAAGCCAAAGGAAACAAAGGAAGACAAAACTGCTCGACTTAGGCTTGAGCAGATCTTACATTAGCAACTACCTTCGATGGAACATATTCTCTTTTATGATTATGGATGCATGTTTATATAATTGTGAATGTGAAATCCTTGTTGAAATCCTTTTTGATAAGATGCTGTCTACATATTCTATGATTGATATTTAGGATTTGAAAAACACTTCGCACATATTTGATTTGATGCACAAATTTTAATCAATTCAAAATGCTTCTAAATTAAAATTGCACATCATCTTACAAATGTATATTACACTGTTGCTGTATGCCTAGCTATTGTGATTGCATATCTTGTTTAAGGCATAACGATAAGGGGAGAACCATTATTGAAAATCTTTTAAAAATATTTTCTAGAAAATGGAAGATTGTTAACTCAAGGGATTTTTATTTAGATTTTGATGATTTTTATAATTTATTTTTAATAATAAAATTGATTTAAAAGGATAACAAATGACTTGACACATTCAGCCATATGAAATGACTCATCACTCAAATGGATTGACACTTAAGTATTCTTGAATAAAAATATTTTGTATTGACCCCAATTGATAATTGAGTCAACACTTTAAGGCTAAAGATACTTGAAGATCTCAAGTGTGTCAACACCTTTGAGCAAATGAGTTGACACCCTAACATATTCGTTGAATATGTTTCAGGTATCAAAACAATGAGTCGACACAAAAGAGCCGAGTCTCTCTGTACTCAAAAAGAGTCAACACAAACTAAGTTTGAGTTAACACTAAAGTACTTCTTCACTTTAGATATCTAAAATTTTGAGTCGACACAAATTGCAAATGAGTCGACACAAAAGTACCGTGGCCGTCTGTAGATTTTGTGAGTTGACACAAATTGAAGATGAGTCGACATAAATATACTAAGCCCGCCAGAAGAAATTTTGAGTCGACACAAAAATCCAATTAAGTCGACACAAAATCATCGAGGGCTCTTGCACTTTTTAGTGTCGACACTAAAGGCAAAATGAGTGACACAAAAAGGCCCTTCCGAAAAGTTGAAGAAAAAATTGAGTCAACACCAAAACTGTTCGTGTTAACACTGTTGTGTTGGTGAGAAGAATGCAGAAATCGTGTCGACACCACAAAAGATTTTAGTCGACCCAATCACTTGAAGAACCAAGCCCTATATATTTTGTGTCGACCCAAAAGCAAATGTGTCGACACCTGCAACGAAATTCAAAATACGCGACAGAGTTCAACAGTTGGATTTTTTGCATTAAATGCTCCCACCTACCTCCAACGGTCATGAAACCTTAAGAGCTTATATAAGGAGTTACTCCTTAGCATTTAAAACATCTAGAGACCTATAATCACTGTTGTATTGCTTGATTCAACGTCAAAACCCTTTAAGCTCTCATTTATTGTTCATAACTCTAGCTCTTGTATCTCATCTTTTTATTTCTCATTTATTACCAATCATTTCTGTAAAGAGAGTGAGTGATACTCATTAAACCATCCCATTTATTGTATCCAAGGATGAGTCACTCTTTGTCCTTTGAGTGAGTGGGTAAATTTCATCAAAGAAGAACTCAAGAGATTAGAAGAAAAACAGGAACGTGCTTTTCGTAGGATCGTCTTGAAGTTGTAAGAGGTTTTGAATGCACCTGTACGCATTCTACATTAGTGAAATTCTCAAGGAAAGTCTTGAGGAGTGGACGTAGACTTGGAAAAAGGCGAACCACTATAAATTTTGGTGTCTGGTTCATTTTCTCTATCCCAAACTTCTTTAATATTTTAATTGCTTTATTCTTTGTTTATAATTGCTATATTTGTTTGCATTATTAAACAATTTTTGAAAATATTTTTAAAATTGTTATTATCTTTTTAAAACCCAATTCACCCCCTCTTGGGTTGCCTAGAACTAACATAACCAAATGTTATGAACAGATAAATTTATCTGTTACATTCGGGCACAAATAATGTTACTTGTTCTTCAATTTTATGTAACGACCTAGTACAGACCCTAGTTATAACAATTTGATTGATAACGACCCATGTAAAGACCCAGCCCAAACCCTAGTATTAGTGATGGATAGTCCACAAGACCATAGAACACAAAAGAAGTTTAGAACTCTAACTCGAATCGAAAACCTTAAGTTCGGCCTGAAAATCTTAAAAAGGTCGAAAACTAAGGCAACAAAACCTAACCATCCGGAGAGTCTCACAACATTCTAAATGAAGTAAATATCATGAAATAATGAATAAAAAATCAAAACCTCTCATAAATAGGGTAAAATGACCGTTTTGCCGCTAGTACAGCAAAAAGTCTTAAAAATCTACATTTTGACACATGAAAACTCTAAATCAAGAATTTAAGTACAATTAAGTAGAAAAGGACAAAATAACATAAAAAATGCCAAAAATATCCCTTAGTGGCCGATCACCTTGGGAACTGTGCCAACAATTGACTTTTTGCTTTCTTTTTAGCTTAAAATGATGAGAAATGTATTAAATTAAGTATTATGATGATCCAATATTTGTTAAACAAGTAATATACATAATAATGTAGTTTTATAGGTCAAAAGGCAAACAATTCATTATTGAAGTTCATTCACAACAAAATAAGTCAAAAAGTTATATATTGATAAAATAGCTTAATTTGACTTAAAAGACTATACGTATTTAATCAATTGCTATGAAAATTATAATAATACATGAAAATACAATATTTCTCATAAACATTTTGAAAGAATAAGTCTCAGTAGAAAAATACATTAAAAAGAAACATTAAATTAACTTTTAATGCATTTTCTTGCACATTAGGTGCACGAAAATTGAGACGAACCCCTTGATTGATGGGGGATTAGATTTTTGTCCCCCAAACAGAACCCTAGCTACATTTAACTTCCTCATATCTGAATTTATCCCACAAAAACTTAGATCAACTAAAATCAAACTCAAGTCACATTTATGAAAAATGAAGAAAAAATGACCCTTTTGGTACTTTTTTGTCTCCCACATGTCCCCTAGCCTTGCCTATATAAAGAGAGCCAAACACCCTCTTCTCCATATGTTATTTTCGGCCAAGAGAGGTGGAGGAACCAGAAACCCTTTGATCTTGAGAGTTAGGGTGAGTTTGAGGAAGAAAAATGAAGAAAAATGAAGAAAAAGGAAGAAACCGAGGAGGTTTTCGAAAGCTAAGTCCAAATCAACCCTCTACCATTCTTTGATCTCTCAAAACAAGTAAGTAAAACCTCTAAACCTTGTGTCTAAGATCTCTCAAAATATCCCCCAAAACATCCCTTTAAACACTCTAAAAATCAAAAAACAAAATCAAACCGAAAAGGCATCGTAGTTGGAAATTATGGGCTGTTTTGTTTATGAATGATGTGAGATGTTGTTGTATGTTGTTATCTTTGTGTTTGATGACTTCTAAATGTTCTGGAGCCTTGATATTAAAGTCCAAAACCCAAGCATGAAAAGAAATGGAACAAAAACTTGACATAACATAAGTAGAAGACTTGAATCCTGAGAGGCTTAATTTTGGAGAACCTTAATGTTTCTGCCCTGAGATTTAAAATGCCATAACTCAATGTAGAAAATTGATCTAAGCTTTTTATTTATCTCCAGATTTAGATTCTTGTGTTATCTGTCATCCAAAGTTCGTTTTAACTCATTCGCATAACCAGAACTCTAGATATTACTATTTTCCCAAAGTGTGTCATTTTCTGACTAGTTAACACTACTGACTTGGAAACCTTATTTTAAAATGAGATCCGAACTCTGGTCAAAGAATGAAAGTTGTAGATAAAATGTATATATATCTATCCACCAAATATGAGAACAACATATTGAGTTCTGATAGGTCAAAACCCCTTTGAACGTCTCTGTTGAGTTTCAGCCCCCGAGGAATATTCTATTACATATTTTTATATAACTCAGAACCCTTATTTTTAATGACCTATTCCAAAAGTGGTCTACATGAACATTGTCGCTAACATATTGAATTATTGGCTGCCCAAAAATCAGACCTTAAAGTCTCGGGATAATACCCCAAAACAGTTTCAAACCCCCTATCCAAAACCAGCTCTGCTGAGTTTTGGCGGCTGACAGAACCTACTTCTTAAAATGGCCAAACGTCTAACTTATTTCAAACAACTACCCCTATCTCTAAACATGGAACTTGTAGGGGACATATTAAACTAGAACATAATAAAAAATGGGCTCATTTGGACTTGAAATGATACCCCAAAACAGAGACCAACAGAAGCATAATTTTCGTAAAATCTTGAGAAAAGTGCTAGACCGTTTTTGCTTAAGATGAATTGTTCACTCATTTTCCTTAGGATTTGACCTTGGTGTTAAACATGATAATTTTAGAAAATATTTTTATCTAATTGGAGTATAAAAATCATAACTTAATTTCAAGTCTAGATACCTCAAAACCTTGTTGACCCTTTTAATTTAATACTTGATTTTTTGCCTTAAAAGTTGCTAAGTGTACGTATGAGTACCTTGTTGTGAGACCCGAGTTTTATATGATTATTTGTTTGAATTAGTTAATTGTGTTTCTAAGTGAATGTATGATGCTTTAAAATTTATGCAATCATGTTGAATCATATCTTGAGAATTGTAACTTGTGCTTCATATACTTGTACCTTATGCTTTGCGCGTTATACCATGAATCTTACCATGCTAGTTGATGCCATGCTATAGATGGTTGTATTTGAGATCCATACCATATATTATTAACATTGTCACTTGCATCCTGGTATATTGGAGTCCATCTGTGCAAACCGTTGTCAGGATGGGCTGTATTGAGATTATCGTTCTTGATTCTAAGTCTAAGGCGTCCCTGATTGCCACCTTTCGAAAATGTTTTGGGATGTATTCCCCTTGTACACCCTGGGTGCCTCCCCGGTGTTACAGAATTGGTTTATACACCATAGGTGCGTTCCCGATATTTGAAATGGTTTATCGTGGATATTGTTGGGCACCATGGGTTCATCGCTACAATTCTGATTTCGATAGCTTAGACTTTTGGTAATTTTGGAGAGAGCCCAATTATGATGGTCCTAAATCCCTCATCTTGGTACTTTGTATAATGTGAATGCCTTTGAATTCTCTTAGACTTTGGGTTAACACCGGCGAAGCCATCACGCATCTTAAGGTGGGAATTTTCAACCCAACTAAAGGTGGCTAATAATTGGTTGGCTCGCCCCCACGCCGTTGCCATTGACTAAAACAGTTGTGGCATAAAGTCCGACGACGAGTTTACTTTTCACAACGAGGCGCGATGATGGCTTTGGTGATCAAGTCCCATCAAGTCTACTTTGGTGATTCCCGGCGTAGAATTCCTGTTATAATCTGGATGCATATTGGGTTGGGCATCTGCGTTTCATATACGACATCTCATATGCACATTTTTATTGAATTATCCGCTATCCTGCCATAAATTTGTCTGTCTCATTGACTATAAACTAGCTTGGGTGTTATATGGTATGTGTTGCGGTGAATTTTGTATTTTGAGATTAGTTAAAAGGTTAGAGTGTTTTGCTTCTAGGTCTTGACTCATGGCATTCGTGCCACAGGTGATGAGGAGTTCTTAGAGAAAGTCATCCCGGAGGAAGAAGAAGAGTTTGAAGAACAGGGTAAGTTCCAAGAGCACGTGGATCCCGCTGATGCATTCTGAGGAGTCGAGACCTCTATTTTTGTTTTTATATTCAGTTCTCTCGTGCTTAGTGTAATTTTTAAAATTTCTTGATAAAACTGTAATAGTTATATAATTTTCAATGGTTCAGAACTCCTTTAAAATGTAATAACTAACGTATATAAATATAAATAAATGGCTAGAATACTCCTTTATTTATATTTACGTATGTCCCGACGTGTTTGGAGGACGGGGCATCACAGTTGGTATTAGAGCCCAAGTTTAGTGAACCTTCAGGCCTTGGGTTATGAGAGACTACGAGTTCTGTAGTGTAGAAGCTCTATAGAGTGTCTATATTATTAAATTATTACTCATAATTCTAAAAACATAAGGTTTATACCTTAAGCTTCTCTTCCTAATCGTGTCTCATCTTAGGATGGCATCCGATGCAGAGCTGGCTGGAGAACCATGGGCATCCCTAAACCAGAAGACTCGAACCCCAAGAAAGAACCCGTTGTAGAACACGACCCGATAGACGTATTTTTGTTGGTGGGGATGTTCCTGAATGAGTGGCCAGTTCATGATGGAGAAGAGGCAGGAAAGTAGGGGCAAAAGAAGAACCAGATGAGGCAGAAAATGAGGCTGATGTTGAGGTGGAGGACGAGGACCAACCTGAGGATGATGACAACGAGAACGAGGAGTGAGCCATAGCTTTCTTTTATAATCCATTAGAGGCACTGCCACCGGAGACAGACGATGATGAAGCAATGGACGTAGTGATCTATTTGAGTTGCCAAGAGTACCGCAAGGACTATCAAATTGGAGAACGGGTATATGCAAGAGTTTTCCATAAAAGGTCGTAAAAGTGAAAAAAGTCAGAGTCTTTCCGGAGATACATGGGTCCACTAAGAGTGTTAGAGAGATGTGACGAGACCATCTATCGTCTAAAGGTACCATCAAGATTTAAAGAGCTATTAGGGGACATAATGGATGCAAGGTGGATGCAAACACAGAAACCAAGAGATAAGACAGGAATCATCAACCTGCGTAACTAGGTAATAGACTTTAACAATCTAAAAACGTACCTAGAGGTACCAATAGCCGTAATCAACAGAGCTCGCATAGGATCGAAGGGCTTTTGGCATGCGGAAGTGCAGTGGCGCTGCTACCGTATCTATGAGGCAATGTAGGAGCGTGACTCAATTATTCGCTATTTCTATCTGCATCTATTCGTCTAGGCTTTAGTGCATTGGGTGTTGTATCTTTTCCTTCGTTGGATGTTGTACTTATGTTCTGTGAACTTTTAAAAGCTTATACGCCGGTTATGTGATTAGAATGTAATGCAAATGTTTGTTGTTAAATTCTTCATAAGCTATCTCATAATCTCAAATTAAGTTTCACAAGATCCTAAATCATAAAAACAATCAAGAATTGATACAAGTCCCAAATCTCAACAATCTCCTAGGATGGCTGGTAGACAACTGAACCATCGACAAGCTAACAAACTCTTAGATGATGAAACACCCGGGCTAGCCTAAGTTTTACAAAGCCGCCATTAAAACCCCACAACTTTATCCCTATGAGTTCCTTTCTCAAGCCTTTATGACAACTCTCATACCCGATTGAAGCCCTTTGTGTGTCCTCCTTCCTAACAACACCGATTTCGAACATTTGACATTGTAAAGTTATTTACCCTCAAACAATTCTCTCGATCTTGGTACCACCTCCTTGTGTAGTAATTTTGTGAATTCTTTGTTTACTCTCAAAATCCAAATCTGGGAAGTCGACTGGGATGCTTGGATTGAAGTACGTTAGGCCGACATAATTTTAAGATAAATATCTAGTTTGGCTACCCATTGCTTAAACATATTTTTTGTCAAGATCTGATGTTGCACAGATTGGTCCCGAGAACATCCCTTTTGTAATCTTTATTGGATGTTTAACTCTTATGTCCAAATGCATTTGAGCCTCAATTGACCTCTTAATCTGGGTCAACAATGATTGCCTTAACCTTGATCGCTTACCCTAATCCAACCTATCTTTGAACCATCTGGATTCCACCCTAAGACTTTCTAACCCCACGCATGCTCTTGATTGTCGACCTTTAAAACCTTACCCCATAGAACTATGAGTAACAACGATCATCAGTAACAACTAACTATATCTTTTCAAAGGTCCCAACAAATAAAACTATACCATCAGCAATCTAAAGTTAGAAACGACAGCTTCACACCAAACGACTCGCGACACCACCATATGGCAAATTCAAACTTTCCCAAATCAGTTTGTAGCTGACCCACCCATCCGATAAACTGAGAAGCAAAAGATTCATACCAGTAGTAAGAGAGTGATAACCTTAGTAAAAACAATAGCCTCGAACCTCACGATAACCTTAGTATGCTAGCAAAAGAGGTACGTCTATATACATTGATATTCACGTCGACCTTCCCACCAAAGTGTTATAGTTTAAATTTTTGCCATCACTATCAAAGAACGAAGAATCTTGATCACAACAATGAACGTTTGAAGCTTGATGAAGAATTAATCACTAAGTCCCAATTGATCACATGACTAGGTATATACCACAACCATATCTTTTATGATGTTCATTTTACCCTAGAATGACCAACCACCTGAGAAAAATGATCCAGTTATTAGAAGAGACATTTAAACCCAACGTTCTAGCACATCAAGAACATACGGTAAAGGTCAAAAGGAATGGAGCAACCTTTGAAAAGATTAGCGAGAAGGTGAAAGCATATGATTACAGATTTCATCATCAGGATTATCAAGATCACCTAAAGACCAGTAACTCTTTAATTAAGCAATTCAAGGATTGGGTGCCAAGGAGTTTGTGGAAACAGTGAGTCCCATTGACACTAAAGATTGTTTGAGGGGTGAAGTGCGCATTGTAGACAGACCGAGCTGTTCACGTGGTAGATTCTTAAAGTATCAATTTGTATTCATTTAGCGTCTAGACTGTGTAACCCTTATGGAGTGGTATTCAGTTTCTGTTGTGGTATCAACGTGAGTCACAAGGAAGTTGCTTTTAAAAACATTTTGTGATGTGACCCGTTAGAGCAAGTTTATTTAGATTGGTGAGTAGATGTTGTTGGTATAGAGAAGAAATTTTCTTATGCGAGCATATGAACTCTATGTATGAGAAGTTAAAGGGTGATATAATTTTGTTGTTTCTGGTGGAGTTGTATAGCAACTTAATGTGAGTACGTAGGAGGAATAAGTATTTGGATGAGAAGAATGAAAGCGCAAGTAAGATTATATGAATTCATGGGTGTGATTTTTGAAAATGGCCTTGAGTGAATTGAGTGTCTTGGTAGAATGTGGGTAAGATAATATAATTAAAGTGCGAAAATTATTCTTGGTTCGATTGTGTGGTATAAAATGTGTAAAGGAATTGAATGATGATGATAAAAGACTTTATAAACAGGACTTAATACTGTTCAGTTAAAGGATTGTAGGGTGGATGATATGTACGCGAAGGAAATATATGACGAGGTTGTGATTAGATTTATATGAGTAAGCATATACCTGGGGAGCGTTTAGTCTGTGTGGTATGTTTAGCCGTAGTGACTCATTAGGTTTAAGTGGCGATATTAATCTTAATGGTCGTAAAGCTAGAGTAGTCCAACACAAAGTGGTGATGTGATTTCGAGTGAGTAGTCGTTAGTCGATCTGGAAGTAGTCTTCGATGTACGTTTGAATATGGCAAGGTGCTAGTTTTCGGTAGAGTGACAGTCTTTCCAAATAGAAGTAGAGAATGTTTGAAATCAGTTTAGGTGGTAGGCTAGTTTAGAGACATATGATCGCTTGGGAAAGTCGAACTCGATGAAAGCTGTGTTTTGGAGGCAACGTGTTCTCAATGATAAACAGGGGTATGATACCACAAATTGAAAGTGCAAGAGTCAAATATACTCAAGACTACCTTTAGAACTCGTTACGAGCATTATGAATTCGTGCTGATGCCTTTTAGGTTAATAAATGTACCTACTGTATTTATGGACCTGATGGATCGAGTGTTCAGAAGCTTTTTAGACCTGTTTATAATTGTGTTGATGAACGATATTCAGTTATAGTCTCGAAGTAAAGAGGAACATAGGGAACATTTAAAGATTTTTTGTAGATCCTGAGAAAGCACAAGTTGTATGTAAACTTTGGTAAGAGTAAGGTTTAGTTGGATCGGATAATGTTTTTAGGTGATGTTATATCTGGAGAAGAAACTCAAGTGGACCCAACAGAAGTAGAAGAAAAAGTTAATGGGAAGAGACTAACTAGCGTAACAGAGAAACGAACTTCTTGGGGCTAGCTGGTTATGTGACATAGTCCTTGAAGATTTGGTAGTAATCAGTTTAAGATGTTAAGTAGGACAAAACAACCTTTACTCCAAGTGCTGAACACATAGGCTCGACCTTATCCACACTCGTAATAAGAATGACTCAAGTAAATAAGGACACAATTTTGCAGAACAAGAAAGCACAATGTCTGTAAATCATCCCCAACCTTTCATGCGATGAAGTACGGGACAAAATTTTGAGGACGAAATTTGTTTAAGGAGGTAGTTTGTAACGACCTGGTACAGGCCCTAGTTATAACAACCCAGTTGATAGCGACCCGTGTAAAGACTCAGTCCAAACCCTAATATTAGTGATGGATAGTCCACAAGACCATAGAACACAGAAGAAGTTCAGAACCCTAACTCGAATCGAAAACCCTAATTTTGGCCCGAAAACCCTAAAAAGGTTCAAAACTCATGCAACAAAACCTAAGCACCCGAAGAGTCTCCCAACATTCTAAATAAAGTAAATATCATGAAATAATAAATCAAAAATCAAAAACCCTCATAAATAGGGTAAAATGACTATTTTGCCATGTTACAGCAAAAAGTCTTAAAAATCTAAATTTTGACACATGGATACCCTAAATTAAGGATTTAAATACAATTAAGTAGTAAAGGACAAAATAATATAAAAAATGCCAAAAATACCGCTTAGTGGCTGTGGCGTTGGGATTTTGGGGTTGTTTTGAAAAACGTTTCAAAAATATGAGAATTCAAAGATGTTTGAAAAATAATATTTAAATACCTTGAAAATCAAATTTTGAAAAATCCCTTTTTGTTGAAAATAGAGTCGCCACTTAGTTTTTGATAAAAACTAAGAAAAATAAAAATGGTTACTGATCTTGAAAATGTCAAACCAGAGAAAATGGGTTCAGAGACTAAGGTAAGAATCGAAAAAGGTGTAAAGCACCCCGTTCGCCCAACCGAAAGGTCGGCCTCTACTAATCATCATTGGTTCTTTAATAGAATTTCTCAAATGCATGAAACTAAAAAAATGGGGATAAGAAGAGAACATCCAAAATCAAATAATGAAAATACGTAACATATGTATATAGAACACAAAATAAAACAAGTATTAAAAGACAAATCCTAAGTCCTAGAGTATGCAATTTCTAACGAAAGGATACATGGAACACTCCCGCATGCAATATCAAAAATAACTTAAGCTATCATGATTTAAATACAAGAACAAAAGCATACTAGGAATAGCTAAAATTGCCTAAACATAAATTGCTACAAAACAAGATAAAATATTCTAAACAAAATTTTAAAAAAAGTAACTAATATATGCACATTGCCAAAACAAGCTAAGTTAGCATTAACATGATAAAAAGGTACTAAATAAAAGATACCTAAAAAGTTTACTAACAAAGAAAACAAAAATAAGGGTGTTATAACAAAAGAGAGTTGGAGAATTTAGAGAAAAAAGAAGTAGAGAAAAAGTTTGTAAAAAAAATGATGCTAAATGAAAAGGTTAGAAAATGCTTAAATTTCTAAAAAGAAAATCTAACTATTCATATTTTAAATTTTAAAAGAGAGACAAAAGAAAAGAAATGAAAAGAAAAGAAAATGAAAAGAAAAGAGAATAAAAGAGAAAGAAGTTGCATTTTCAGAAAATATATCTTAAGAACCTTTTTATAATTTTTGGATTTAACAAAAAAAAGTACCATGAAAAGAAAATAAAACAATAGAAAAAGAAAAGAAAAAAACAAAAAAAAATAGAGTTTTATAAGAAAAATAAATTCTAACATTTAAAAGAAAAAAAATACTAAATGGAACATTATAAAGAAATTAAAGCTAATAATAAAAGAAAAAAAATAAGAAAAATACAATGCTAGAAAAAAAATTACACTACTATTAAAGAAAAGAAAAGGAAGATAAAAAATAAATGTTTGGAAAATAAATATTAACCTAAAAAGAAAATAAAATAGAATATTAGCATTAAAGAAAAGAAATGGGGCATTTAAAAGGAAAACATAGCTACTTTACAAGAAAAAGAAAAGAAAAGAAATGCAATGAAATAATGGAATTAAATGGGTGTAATATTGAAAATTACAATTATTTTTATATAAGTACTTAGATTATAACAATTAACAATATTAACAAGTTACAATTGTCAAAACAATGTTAGCACTAATTAATAAATAAAATGACAATATGCTAAGTGTGAGTGTGAGGAAATTAATAACTAAGCATTTAAAGAAAATAACCGAATTATATGAAGCAAATAGGATTAACTATGTAAATAAAAGGAAAGTGTGATTGAAAATTGAATTTTAACCCGATCACTCCAAAAGAGAGAGAATGGAGTTAGAAGGATCGGGGATCTAAACAGAATACCTGGATTGCTTAGGAATCCATAAGTTTGGGAGTGTGCTTCAATGGTCCAATCCTCAGGTGGTGATCCAAGTAAGGCTTTCAATGTAGGCATCGGAGATTCGGATCTCAGTATTGCGATAGGGCTTAGGCATCGGGACTCAGAATTGCTCGGCAGAGCTTCTCTCACTAAACCTCTCACTAATTTTATGTTCTTGAAAACGTACCAGGGGTACGATATTTATAGAACTCTTCAACCAATGAGGTGTTTCCACGTTTTGGGACACGTCAGGCCATTTGGAGTTGGCGGTTGCCAGATTGGAGGAGGCGGTTGCCTTGTTTAGAAGAAATTCCATAACGTTCTATTAGCAGTCGCCACAATGAGAGTTAGCGGTCGCCAGGTTGAAGGTGGCGGTCGCCACTTTTGGCTAGGGTTTTCAAAAGGTTCTATTAACGGTCGCCATAATGAAAGTTGGCGGTCGCCAGGTTGGAATGACTTGGACAGCAAGTTATCGACGTTTCAACATAATTTCATTGGTTTGAAGGTTCTAGGTTCAAATATCGTGCTTGGATCATTTTTTGAGGATCGAACTGAAGCATCATTCTACCTGTTTTCATCATCGGATTCACCTAAGATTAGGCGGTCAAATTTGGGTGTCTACAGTTGCCCCTCTTTGATATAACTTCCATAGCAACGCGTGATACGAGTTATATCAAAATCTAGAGACAACAGCCATTTGACCGAGCCGTCAATCTTAGACCACAAGCACACAAGCATACATATGATGTTGGTCGTACTCGAATTTTAATCGAGCTGCCTACGTATCCCTTTGCTGGGATCAGTCCAAAACGTAGTTCACGAGGCAAAGAGCAAGAATGCAAGATAAGAACATGATGCAGATGTCGGTGTAAACATAAATGTGATTGAAAAAATCCTAGAGATCGAGTCAAGATTTAAGAACTCGGTTAGAGATAAAATAATTAAAAGGATAGAGTTATGATCCAAGAAATTACCTTAACCGGGAGAGAAACAAGGAAATGATTGATCGAGTTAACACCCAATAATTCGGAACGATAGCGGGGTAAAAATAGTCAAAAACCAAGTTACGGCTTAAAACTATTCATACCGAGAAGAATAACCATGAATTAATAGGTTGAATTAAGACCTAAAAAATTCGAAAGCGTGATAGAAATAATTAAAAGCCAAGTTACGGCTTAAAATTAGATTTATTGGAAGAATAAATCACAAATTAATAGGTCGAGTTAAAACTCAAAAATTTACCACAAGACACGAGGTAAAAATAATTAAAAGTCAAGTTACTGTTTAAATTTATCGGGAAGAAAATCTTGATTTAATAGGTCGAGTTAAAACCTAAAAAATTTGGGATGAAGCGCGAGATAAAAATAATTAAAATTAAATTTAAAATAAACCACGCATAAAATTTTCTTGAAATATATTTTTTTTTTTGGAAAACACCCAAGATTTTATTTTTGAAAAGCCCCACCTAAGAAAAATTATTTTTAAGAAAAATTATTTTTAAGGAAAATTATTTTTCCTAAAATAAATAAAACTTATGAAGTTAAAACACACAAAAGGAAACTAATCATATAAAATAAACACAAAAAATAAGCATATTAAAAGAAAATAAAACAAAACAAACATCAAAAACCCCCCAAACAGTCCCTCTCAAAACCCTAAAACTTCATGATGATGTTTTGATATGACGTGACCTTTGGCGACCTGGCGGTCGCCAAGCCCAAACCCCTCTGACATAGCGGCTGCCAAGTAAACCCTCCCCCCAACATGGCGGTCGCCATTCGTCGTTTCACCAACCTAGCGGTCGCCATAATTGAAGATGGCGACCATCATATCCAAACGCGCATAAAGCCCTCAGGTCGCACAAGGCAGAGCTCATTCTCACCTCTACTCCCTCTCTCTAGTTCTTCTACGCCCTCAACCTTCTCTCATACTCTCTCTTGCTCTATTTTCATCTTTTAGCTTTGCATGTCCTTTGCTTTCTGCTTTTTCTTACGACGAGATGTTTACACTATTGTTCGTGATTCCTTTTCTTTTCATGGCAGGCCAAGGCCATGGGAATGATGACTTGAGGGCACGACAAGGCCCTTCCGCCGCTGGGAGTTCTTCCACGGGGACTCTAAGAGGTACGACTTCTAGTGTTTCTGCCGGTGGGGTCACCTCCATGCAACCCACTGCTGCAATGGACGCCCTCGTACTTGAGGCAGAGCGTGCCTTTCACCGAGTTGCTAAGGAGGCACGAGTACCTACCGAGGCGCAAGCGGCTGCAGATGCTGCTGCTGAGACCTCGATAGCGGACTTCTTGGACCCTGATACTGGAGAGGGTCATCCAGCACCTTTCGACCCACATACTTACGGTCCAGTACCCTATCGCGTGGTTCCATGCAGGATGAGACGCTACGAGCTTTCCACCGATGCTGTTGCTGCCGACGTTCTTCTACGGGAGCCTGACCACCACATTTTTCGCCAGCGACCTTCGGTATGTACCCTATCCTTACTGTTTTTAATACTAAAGCATTATATATCGAACGTAGACGCATGCCTAGGATCTTCCAGATGATATGATAATGTGTTTTGATATGATGGTGACTGATGATGAATGATGATTTATTTTGATGATGGTGTGATTGATGATTAGGATTTAAACTTAACTTAGGTACCTATGCAATGGAGATTAAAATAGTAGGGACGCTAGGATTTGAACAAATAATGAAAATGGTAATTATTTTAGTGAAAAGCACAAAATAAAAGGCTTGAAATTTTTTATTTTTAAAAAAATATAAAAAAATAAGGGGGGGTTTGTTTTTGTTTTTGGGGCATGAAAACTGAATGGGTAATTTTTATCAAAAATTTTAAAATTCGAGGCAATTTTTTCAAAAATTTCTAAAAATTTAGGGCAAATTTTTCAAAAATCACAAACTCTAGAAATCTAACGTGCATTTTCAAATTTTTGGAAATTCTTAAAAAATTTTGGAAAAATCCTTAAAAAATGGGGTAAATTTTTAGAAGAATTCTAGAAATTTTTAGAAAATTCTAGAAAATTAAGAAAAATTTTAAAAAATTCTAGAAAAATATTTTAGAAAATCTTAGAAAATTAAGAAAAATTCTTCGAAAAATCCTATGAAAATATTTTTTTTTAGAAACTTCCTAGAAAATTAACGCCAAAATGTTAAAAATTTAGAAAATCGGGACAAAAGGAAGTAGAACACAAATATCTGAGGGAGTTTTTTTTTTTTTTTAGAAAGATCCAAGAAACTTAAGGCAAAAATGTTAAAAATTTTAAAAATCAGGACAAAATGGGGTAAAACACAAATATGTGAGGGAGTTTTTTTTTTTTTCTTGAAGGAGATTTGTCTGGGGTACCAGGGCTTAGGGTTCTTAGTCTTTTACTAGGATGCGCAAAAATCAAAGGATCATCACTTACACACGAACCAAAGATTAGGGTGCCTAGTTTTCTAGGGCTTGAAAGAACCGAATGGTCGTCACTTACACACGAACCTAGGGTTTGAAAGAACTGAAAGGTCGTCACTTACACATGAACCTAGGGTTAGGGTGCCTAGTTTTCTATGGCTTAAAAGAACCGAAGGGTCGTCACGTATGCATGAACCTAGGATTTGAAAGAATCGAAGGGTTGTCACTTATACACGAACCTAGGGTTAGGGTGCCTAGTTTTCTAGGGCTTGAAAGAACCGAAGGGTCGTCACTTACACACGAACCAAGGGGTTTGCTTTTAAATATTTTTTTTCACTTTGCTTGCTCGATCTGTTCTTCATATATTCTCTGTTTGTCTTCTTCTTCTTAGGTTGGTCACTACGTCAGATGCTTCAGAGGTTCTGCCTCTGGGGAGGTGTTGGAGTGGTACGATGCCCCCTACTCCCAACCAGGCTTATATTGATGCCTCCGATTTTGCTCGGTTTATACCCTTCTTGGGTAGAACGAGCAACGACCGAGTATGGTTGACGGCTCTGGCAGAGCGGTGGTGGGATACCACCAACACCTTTCATTTTACCACTTTTGAGGCCACCTTGATACCTCTCGACTTCGCTCTCATTACCGACATTCGGGTTGGAGGAGCCCCCATCCCGTTTGATCCATCCATAGCCCAGTCGACCGATGGGCTACTGTACTTCCTCGGGGCCATTCCGACACAAATGGACAGAGACTGCGTCAGATATACGTGGTTCTTCGACCGTTTCAGACATTTTCACTGCACCGATCCCTGCCACTACGAGTGGGTCACCCGAGGCTTCTTGATGTACATGTTCGAAACCTCCTTGTTTTTGAACAAGAAGAACACCGTTCATTTGCATTACTTGGGTGGCCTGGCTCGTCTTGACCTGTTGCATCTTTCGACTGGGGAGGAGATGCTCTCGCCACTCTCTATAGCTTTATGCGGACCTTGACCCAGTTCCCTCAAGAGCTCAGTATTAGGGGATACTGGAGGGTCTGGGAGGTATGGTTTAGCTTCCGCAGCTCTCAATTTATTTCTGTTACCTGTTATTATTTTGTTCCTGACATCTTTCTCTTTGCAGTTATAGACCTATGAGTTCCTCGGGCATCATTTCCCGGCGAACTCTTCTGCAGACCCTTCAATCATTCCTCAAGTAGCCCGGTGGTCCCGAGGGTTGAAGGGGAAGAAGGCTGAGGGGAAGGACATCGACCGGTTCCAGGTGTCATTAAACCAGCTGACCCCTGACCAAGTATCATTTTTACTACTTTCTATGTCATACTGTACTGCAGTGTACTATTTATGTTCTTTCCTACTTTGTACACTAATCACCGTATTCTGTTTACTGATCATTATACTGCACTGCACTGTTCACTGTACTCTGCAGGTTCACTAGGATGTTTGGCAAGGAGTAGAGGATCGGGCCGGCGTGGATCTAATGCGCAGATGGGATCCTGCTGGAGGGTCCATTTTGACAATGGGAGTACTATCTAGGAGAGCGAGTGGTTCGCCAGTTGCTTGGCCTAGATCACTTTCGAATCTCGGTGGTTCCTCCAGCCTGTATGTGCCGGACCGATCATCTGAGCCAGGTCAATCTTCTCCTGGAACCGGTGGGGACTCCTGCTATTGAGCTGCTGGTGGCAGAGGGAGATTATACTGCCTGGGCCTGGGCACACCTGTTAAGATCATTAAGACCCGGCCCTGCTGGTGGTAGGAGGAGGCGAGCACCGGAGGTTGCCGATGCAGACGGTGCTAATGTTGCTGCTGGAGCTATGGATGAGGCCGCTAGAGAGACAAGTGGCCCAGAGATTCCCTGGGAGATTCAGACCGTGGTATACGGCTTTCCTGTCCCTCTGCCGATTCCTGTTCCATCGGCGCTGGAGTTCAGGGTGGAGATCGGCCACGTTTGTCTTACACCTTTCCTTCAGTTACATCTTTTTTACCTGTTCAACCTTCTTGAACTGTTCTTTTTTGCTTTTTGCAGATTAATCAGGCTCGGTTGGACCGCATGATGTTGATGGTTACCGGCCTAAGAGCACTGGTCCGACAGATGGATGCCACTATCTGAGCAGCTGGCATTACTTTCACGCAAGTGGCCATCGTAAGTATCTAATATTTCATTTCAGTTTTTCTGCACTTTCTTTTGTTCTGAGTCTTACTTCTCTTTTGACAGCCTCCAGTACTGGCTACCTGCATAGTACCTCCTACTCTGCCTCCAGTTCGAGGTCGTGGATCTCGTGCTGCCTCCTCTAGAGCTCATTCCAGAGGGTCCATTTCCTCTGCCAAGAGCCGCTCGAGAGTCGTGTCTTCCTCTTCTAGCAGTGATGATGGCGATGATTTTGACTGGCTCTTTGAGGACGACAATTCAGAGGAGGCCAGTCCTTCTTCCCGCCGGGTCTTCCCGAGGCATGACTGAGAGAGAGAACTCCCCCTCCCCAATTTTACTTATCTTCATGGCACATTCAGATACTTTTTGGTTTTGATGGGCTTGTGTGCCCCAACTACTTATGGACCCGTGTGTCCCTGTTTTCACTCTATTGGGCCCGGGTGCCCCAGTTTACATTTTTGATATATTCTATGTATTTTTGTGCCATACTTTACATGTTTATCTACTTTTATGACTTTCTTTTATTTGCTGTTTAATCTGCTGTGGATGCACAATGTCAAAATTTATACAAATCTTTCATACTGCAAACTGATACACAGCTTCCATGTTCAAACATGGCAGTCTCCATAACACAACATGGCGGTCTCCATTTCCAAGGAGACTAACATGGCGGTTTCCATTTACAACTTGGCGGTATCCTGGTCAAAGGGCTGATGTCACTCTACTATGCTTTTCAAAGTTGGCGGTCGCCACCTCCAAAGTGGCGGTCGCCACATTAAACGTACCTTTTGCCGAAATTTTAATTTTTTACCCTTTTTTGCCTTATAAATACAGCTCTGGAGGCCTCATTTTCTGTTGTTCTGAACCAGATGGATAATCCCCTTTCTTCATGGATTGAGGCATTCTCTTATGTCGAACGTTTAAACTTCTCCCCTTTCGGTATCAACTCCTTATTTTCTCTCATGGCCATAAAGATTGATGGGCCTTTGCTGAAAGCAGCTGCTCAGCTATGGGACCCACAATCCCACGTCTTTCAGTTCGGCCTTGAAGAGCTATGCCCCACTGTAGAGGAGTTTGCTGCCATTTTGGATTTGGCCCCTCGAAGCTCCGTTGTGGTTCCCATTTTCTTTCTTTCAACCCGTCAGTAGGTGATACAGCTTTGTGGTCTATCTAGGATGGAGGCCCCTTTTCTGACACAGAATGACTGTCTTAACATACCCTGGATCATTGACAGATTCCGTCCTACCGGTGACCTTAGTGACCTCGATTTTCAGCTGCGGCGACGTTATGCTCTTTGCTTCTGTCTTCTTGCCCAGTATCTTCTTATTCCCTCTGATGGGCAAGTTAGTTGTGCACTGGTTAACATTGCTGGTCAGATGTGGATGGAAAAGGACTTTGTACCACTTGTCCTAGCCGAGACGCTGCTGGACCTTGATGTTGTTCATCATGGTGAGACCACTACTTTTGCTGGCAGCCCCTTGCTCCTTCAGGTAGATTCAAACCTTTCTCTTTATCAAACTTGTGTCATACTGCAAAGCTCTACTCACTTATTTAACTTTTTGCTGTAGATCTAGCTGATGGAGAAGGTTAATCTTGTATAAAAACCACCTACCGATAAACACAGTGCTGCAGCTTTCCTTTACCGCCCCTGTTATCAGATATGCATCATTGAGGCAGCCTGGCAACTGTATCTCTCATCCCTAACTAGCCCAGATATCACCTGGCAGTACCCCTGGTGGCAGATCCCTGCCATGACTCTGACTACCATGGATCACCCAGGTGTTCTGTTGATTGGTCTGTGTCAGACTACTTTCTATTACCTCAATCGGATCATGCAGCAGTTTGGTCATGGTCAGATCATCTTTTCCAGTATACAATGCCATTTATTCTCATTTGCGCTGTGGGCTCCATTTCTAACATTATATCAGGATGCTAGGCTGTCTCGTTCACGGATAAAAATGCAAGAACTGCAGTGTCCCGAGCTTTTTGCTGAGTACAAGAGATGGCTAATGCAAGATAGGGAGAAGAAGGATAAAGAAGAAGGGAAACAGGCAACAAAAAGGAGAAAGACTTGCGGATTTCTACTTTGTTTTGAAAATTTCACAGCTTTCTTTTCATTTTATTTGTAGAGTTTGGGACTTGCGTGCCCTTCTTTTTATTTTCAAAACTTTGTAACTCAGATCAAAGTGATGAAAAGAAGGTTCAAAGTTATCAAAGTTTTTTGGTACAATTAAATGACTTTATTATTAAAATTCAGAAATAAATTTGCATTAGTCTTACTTAGATTCAATGTTGGTTATAACAAAGAATGTGGCCAGACTTCTTAAAAGAAGCTGCCTGCGTATCCTAAGAAGATGAAATCAGGCCATAACGTAGTTTAGGCTTAGTTTTCACTCAGGTATTGACACTCTCCTTTCGCAATGCCCTAACTTTTGCCAAGGTTGCCTTTTCAGGTTTTTGCCCTTGCAGACTGCTCTAACTTTTGCCAGAGCTGCCTTTTTGATTTTCAACTCAGCAAACTTTTATTTTATCTTTATTTTTACCTTAAGAATAGTACTTTTTGAGTTGATCGCGGTTAACTGGAGTGGAAAACAAATTGCCATTTAAATCCATAATAATGACTGCACCACCGGTCATGATGGTTTTGATGAGAAACGGTCCAGACCAGTTTGGTTTGAACTTGCCTCTCGGGTCAAAGATAGGAGCTCTTATTTCCTTAAAAATCAAATCTCCTTCTCTAAGGTCCCGGGTCTTGACCTTCTTATTGAACGCTCGAATTATCCTCCTCTGGTATCCTTATACATGAAACAGAGCCTACAACCTTCTTTCATTAAACAAGAGCAACTCTTCCATCGGGTTCCTTTGCCATTCTGCTTTTGAAATACTGGCTTCGGCCACTACTCTTAGTGATGGGATTTTCACCTTGATGGGAAGCACGGCTTCCATCCCGTACACTAAAAAGTATGGCGTAGCTCCTGTTGAAGTTCTGATTGATGTTCTGTATCCCCAAAGTACAAATGGTAGATGCTCTGGCCAATCCTTATGTGAGTTGATCGTCTTTTGTAGGATTTTCTTGACGTTCTTGTTTGTTGCCTCAACCGCTCCATTGGTCTGCAGCCGATATGGTGAGGACTTGTGGGCCACTATTCGGTATTCTTCGAAAAGATCTAAGAGCTCAGGTTGAAATTGCGAGCCATTATCTGAGATGACCTCATAGGGGATCCCGTACCGACAAATGATGTTTTGATTGATAAACTTAGCAATATGAGAGGCTTTTAATACCGAGTAGGAGGATGCTTCCACCCACTTAGTAAAATAGTCAATGGCCACTTAGATGAACTCATGCCCATTTAACGCCTTCGATGTTACCTTGCCGATCACATCAATGTCCCATACTGAGAAAGGCCATGGTGACGTCAGGTTATACAACTGAGATGGGGGAACGTGCATGAGATTTATGTGAATCTGACATTTGTGGCACCTCCGCACGAACTGTATGCAGTCTGTCTCCATTGTCATCTAAAAGTACCCTTATCGCAGGATCTATTTTGGCTAATATATTTCTGCTCATGTGTGGCCCACAGACTCTCGCATAGATTTATTTCATCAGTGCTTGGCCTTCTTCAGTGCTTACACACAGCTTGTTGATCCCAGAATGCCCCCGTTTGTATAGTCTACCACTGCAAATGACAAACTGTGCGGATAATCGTCGTATCGCCCTTTTGTCCTTTTTGCTAGCAAACTTGGGATATTCTCCTTTTTCTATGAAGTTTTAAATGTCAAAATACCATGGAAGGTCGTCTGTGCTTTCGTCGATTGTAGCCATCATCTCGTATGCTGACTTTCTTTTCTATTCAATTATCAAGGGCCTCATTCTGACTCCGGATGGTATGTCAATCATGGATGCTAGGGTGGCCAGTGTGTCAGCAAACTTGTTCTGTAGTCTTGGCACATGGGTAAAGTTCACTGATTCGAAACACGGTATCACTTTCTCTAGCTCTTGATGATAGAGAATCAAGGTTAGGTCCCTGACCTTTCATTCTCCTCTTGCTTGTGAAACCACTAGTGCTGAATCTCCAATGACTTTCTGCTTTCTTGCCCCTAATTTCAAGGCTGTCTCCAATCCAGCTAAATATGCTTCATATTCAGCCTGATTGTTGGTAACTTTAAAATTGAGCTTTAGAGACAAAGGAACTTGGGATTCGTCAGGAGTGACAAGAAGGACTCCCATTCCATAGCCATATTGATTGGATGCGCCATCAAAATATAGAGTCCACTTGTTATCCCCGACTTTCATCAGCTGTTCGTCAGAAAACTAGAACTCTATATCTTCACCCCACTCAACTGGTTGGTCGGCCAGGAATTCTGCCACTGCTCTGCCTTTGACTGACTTCTAGGTGACATATCTGAGGTCGAATTCTGATAACAATAGCAACCATCGAGCCAACCTTCCTGTTAGTGTCGGCTTTTCAAACAGGTACTTTAACGGGTCCATCCGAGATATAATATTCACTGTGAAAGATAGCATGTAATGCCTTAGTTTTCGTGAAGCCCAGACCAAAGCCCAACATGTCTTTTCCAGTGGTGTGTATCGTATCTCTGATCCTATCATCTTTTTGCTTAAGTAGTAGACAGCCTTTTCGATTCAAGTTTCACCCTCTTGCACTAGCATACATCCCACAGCCGAATCAGTCACTGACAAATAGAGGATCAGTGGCCTATCAGGTTCGAGAGGAGCTAAGACAGGTGAGTTTTACAGGTACTGTCGTATGGTATCAAAGGCATCTTGGCATTTTTCATCCCATTTGAACTCAACTCCTTTCTGCAGTAGACAAAAAAGCGGCTCACAGGTAGTTGTCAATTTTGCGATGAATCGACTAATAAACTGTATTTTACCCAGAAAGCCCCTGACTTCTCGCTCGATCTTCGGAGGAGACATTTCCAAAATTGTTTTAATCTTTGAAGGATCAACTTCAATGCCTCGTTGCGTGATCATAAACCCGAGCATCTTTTCGGCAGTAACTCCAAAGGCACATTTTTGTGGATTGAGCCGCATCTTGTATTTTTGAATCCATTCAAAGAATTTTTGTAGTGCTGTGATGTGGCAATCCCAATCCTTGGACTTGACTATCATATCTTTCCCGTACACTTCGACCTCCTTATGTATCATGTTGTGCAATAAAGTAGTGGCAGCCCTTTGATAGGTTGCCCCTGCATTCTTCAAACCAAATGGCATTACACGATAACAATAGGTGCCCCATGGTGTAATGAAGGTCGTCTTTTCTCTATCCTCGGGATCCATGAGAATCTAGTTGTACTCAAAGAAGCCATCCATGAATGACAGCAAGGCGTGCCCCGCTGTACTATCTACTAAGACATCGATGTGTGGTAGTGAAAAATCATCTTCCGGGCTAGCCTTGTTGAGGTCCCAAAAATCTACCCAGACTCGGATACGTTCGTCCTTTTTTAAAATCGGCACTATGTTGGCTACCCATTTCGGATACTCAGTTACCATAAGGAATCCCACATTGATCTGTTTAGCAACTTCTTCTTTGATCTTCAAAGCCCATTCTGGCCGAATTTGTCTTAATTTTTGTTTGACCGGTTTGGCATCAGGGTATAAGGGGATATGGTGTTGGACGATGTTAGGATCAATTCTGGGCATATCCTCATAAGACCATGCGAATACATCCTTGAATTCATTTAATAAAGTTATTAATTGTTCTTATTCAACTAAGGATAAAGAAGAACCAATTTGGACATTTTGCGGGTTATTTTCATTACCCAAATTTATTGACAAAGTTTTTTGAATTATAGGTTGGGCACGCATTTCTTCTTATCTTTTTATTAGAAGTTTTATTTCTTCGGGGATATGCTCGTCGAACTCAAAATCGTCGAAATGCGTATGAAATAAATCAAACAAAGCAAAGTAATCAGAAATTTCATTCATTTCATTGAAAGAAGAAGGAATTACAAACTCGAAAGCATAAACAGGGTGAGGTGCATAAACAGAAGTGCCCTCAACCACAAACTCTGACTCAAACTTGGACTCAGAATAGATAATACGTACATCAGAAGACTCGATGGTCCAATTCTTCACTTCCTTTGCAGTTGCATCAATAATGAGCTTGGTGCAGTCGGCTGGTGCGCTGAAGCCCATCATGCAGCAGTCCGAGTCGGTTACTTCCTGTTATGCCATCTTTTCATTAAACAATATTCCCATGCCGATTCTATCGAGCTTGTTGACTCAATCTTCCTCTTAAATCTTCTCCTCTTCCTCGTCCCCTTTCACTTCCTCCTTTGTATTAGAAAACTGATGCCCAAAAATGATCTCCAGCCCTGGCAACTTTTGATTGGTTTCTTCGTCGATCCATGGTTCTAGAAAGCCGCAGTACGGGAAATCTTCCCCCTCTTTGACAAAGTACCCATTGAGAGTTCCTAAATAATTGACCTTCTATCCCTTCTTAGGCCCTTCTAAATCTTCCTCCATCGGTTTGTATCCAAGATTAAAAGAGCGAGAAGCTGGCAATACTTGAATAGGTTCGGGGATTCCTTGCTGTTTATGCCCTAGTCCCATGCCCGGTAAGTAGGTCATTGCCTCATCATTGTGATTGCCTTTGGGTTGATGTTCCTTTTCTCCTCATTTATTAGCATCTAGACAACCTGTACTTCATCAAATTGAAAACCACTGAGCGATACATCATCTTCACTATGAACGTCCAACAAAGTTGAGCCCTCTCCTCTTCTTGGGGGATGAATGCTGTCTTCTCCATGAATAGTTAGAACTACCGCATTTCTTATCAGCTTCAGTTTCTGATGGAGAGTCGTTGGTACAGCCTGAACACTTGGGTCATGCAACCACGGTCTACCCAACAACAAGTTGAAAGACGCCAGTACATCTAGTACATGGAACTCGATCGATGTTTTCAAGGGCCCTACTGATATTGTGAACGATACAAGTCCCAGTACGTCCCTCCTTGTATTGTCATATAGGCCCGGCCTCCTTGATTGCTCGGTGTGAAGTGTTCCGTCTTTAGTCCTAAATAGAGTGCTGTTCTGAGTGAACATACTTAATGCAGACCAGTTATCAATAAGAGTCACAGGGACCTATTTGTCTAAGCATTTAACAGTAATGTGCAGCGGCTTGTTATGATTCCTTCCCTCTGCTGGTAGATCTTTATCAAAAAAAGAAATGACTTTTGGCCCTACCGCCGGCAGAATAAGTCCAATCGGTTGCTCCAGGGTGGCATCTATCGAAATGCTGGCTTTATTCAAAACCTTTAGCATAGCTTGTCTGTGTTTATGCGAGGCCATCAGTAGCCCCCAAATGCTAATATTGGCTTGCGTCTTCTTCAATTGCTTCAACACTGCATCCTCCTCTTCTTCTTGTTCTTTCTCCTTCCCTTTTTTCCTTGGTTACCTTTTCTCTAACTGGGCTGGCTTGAAATGCCGCCCACTTCTGGTAAGATATTCTATTCCCTCCTTGGGATCCCATAATTTTGGTATTGTACTCTCGACTTGTTTTACTTCGTCTATGCATGGAGGGCTTTCAAATGCCCAGAAATCATCTAACCCACCAACCATTGCTCTTCCTATTCTTTCTTCATCATCCTCAATAGCCCATGTATTATTAACTTCCTCCAAGATGTCTTCTTCGATAAAATCCACCTACTGTTCCCGAGCGGCCTAGAAATCGGTTCACTCCACTCCATCTGATTCTAGCACGACTCTTACCAACCAATAGGACTGCATCTCGTCGACATATATCTCTTCCTTAAAAAGTTGGAGAAGAGTGATGCCATCAAGCACATGGCTGAACCCATAGGGCCAGGCTGGATAGTCCAATAGCCAGTCGTCTTCCTCATTATGCTCTTCTTCCTCTTGTTAGATAGCTGGAAATGCTATCAGATACCACCCCCAGGCACTATCATCCTATCCCGACCATTTCTAACTATAATAAACGAGCATACTGTATGATCCTCAGTCGCTGAAACATGAGGACGCGGTAGGCATGCTGAACAGATATATCGGCTCGGATCTTCTGATTGCCCTAGAGTTAGACAATTCAACCCAGACTGCTTAGCATGGTTTGGTAGGGGATTAGTTGTGACATTTGGTTTTAAAGCGGCAGAGGGAGGAGGGATCACTTTATTGTCAATGAAGTTTTGGATCTCATGGCGCAGCCTTAGATACTTATCAGTTAATGCCCATGGCCTTGGTGGAAGGCGTAGTATTGGGAAACATTAAACCTTGGCAGTAGGGGAACAGGTACAGGCATGGGATCCAGCGGATTGATGAGCCCTTTTTTGACGAGTCAACTCAGGGCGGTAGATAAAAAAAATATTGAGGGGAGTGAACACCCTCCTTGGCCTTTGTTGCTGTTGACCATTGTTTGACTGTTGGGTATTATTGGATTGTTGGGCGAAAGAGGACGAATTCAGCAGGTTTACTTTGTTCAGGTGAGACACGAGATTGGTGATAGAAGATTGGTTTTGGTTGGTTGCAGGAAATGTCCTCCTTGGTTTCTAGCTAGGTTTGGCTTTCTCGATATCCCCATACTGAATGGCGTCTTCAATCTGTACTCCAGCGTCAAACAACTGTTCAAAAGTAGAAAGCGGCTGAGTAATAAGATACAGTTTCAGTGGGGACTACAGATTCTTAACCACGATCCTCACTTGTTCCTTCTCAGTGGGCTAGTTTGTCAACTTAGCGGCTTTATCCCTCCACCGAGTCAAGAAATCAACAAAAGACTCCCGACTCTCTTGTCAAGTGGTTTCGAGCTCTCTAGTGGTGACGTCTAGTTGGCCATTGTAGCTGTACTGATTAACAAAAGCCATGATTATGTCCTCCCAAGTTATAGTTTTGGCCACCTCCAAAGAAAGAAACCACCTTTGTGCAGTCCCAGAGAGTGATCGATGGAAAAGTTGGGCTTTGAGCTGATTATCAATTCCTATGGGGGAGAGAGTTCTAACGTACATCCTCAGATGAATCCGGGGGTCACCAGTACCATCAAATTTCTCTATCTCTGGCATTTTAAAATTTTCAGGCAGTTTTACATATGGGAATAGGCACAAATCGCCTACATCCAGCATGTACTCTTCTACTCCTTTAGCCTTTCTCATCACCTTCTCCATTTGGTCAATCTTTTTTGCTAGTGCGGACTCCCTAGACTGGACAGTATCTTCTTCTTCTACCACCACGGGGTGGGGAACCCGAGGTGGCACAGTAACTTACAGTACCGCCGATCCTTGTTATCATCCCAGAAGTCTTTTTTGTTCTCATTTATGTCATCTGGCTATCCATTCACAACAAGCATACGGGCCTGAATCGCCTGAATCTACGCCTGACATTAGTTTTGAGCTTCGGTCTATTGCTCCACAGCTCTTTGTATCTCAGTAATAGCTCTCATCAGAGCTGTCAAGTTCACCTCATTCTCTGCCATTTCAGTTGGCTTAGTTGGCTGTTCAAATACCCTACAGAGTCTGCCCGTCACTGATCTTTTCTAGACACGTCTCGACTGTGCTCTTCTCGGTTCAATGATCTAGACCCGAAAAAAATCTGGATCCCAAAAGCAGAATAACCAGTATCAAACATTTCTCGATCAAAAACTTCGATGACAGATAGCAAATGTTCCAAATATTCAAAATAGCAAACCACAGGCAGATAATCACGAAAGCTATAACAATGCCCCTGCTAGGCTCATAGCAACTGATCAGGTTTGACTAAACTCGGGTGAAGAAATGGGCAGTACTCCAGTAAGAAAATAGAACTAGGCTGATAGGACTTGGTTTGACCTAGAATTCTAAGAAAAAATGGGCAGCATAACGGTAAAAAAACTAACTCACGTGGGTATAGTAAGGATATGGAGAAAACGAGCCTAAACAAAGGCAGGGGTATGGAACTAACAACCCGAGAAGAACTCACAAGAGAGAAAAACTACCCTAAAGGTTTTAAAATGAAACACGGGCATGACCCCGAGAAGAAAACTATGGCATGGAAACCAAAATATGGTGAAGAACAAAATCCGGGTAAGAACCCAAAGAAAAACCTAAGCTAAACAAAGGATGAGAGAAAACCCGGACCAAACCCGAAAGAGGAACTAGCTTAAGCTCGAATAAACAATCCTAACAATACGCAATCAAAACATATAATTAAGAAAACACAATCCTACTAGGGTTAGCAGTACCTAATGGAGGGTTCTAAACTACTATATGCAAAATGCTAGTTTTGGTCAATCGAACAGGGTATCTTCTGAATAGAGTCGAGTATATACCTCCCATGCCTGGAGTGGTGCAGGACATGCTCAAAACAGTACGCCCGAACTCCTTTACGGCACCTATGAAAGCGTACAGTCAGTAAGGGTTGCCCGTCTTCCCAACAATTCCCGAAACGGATGAACGTTCAGGGCATCGGGTCGACCAGGCAGGAGGGTTTTGAAGAACAATGCATATGCATACGAAAATACAAATGAGAAATTCTTATTAAGAACCAATGATGTTTTCAAGTCTAGTCCTCTTATTTGATTTTATAAACCAGTCCCCAGCAGAGTCGCTAGAAAATACTGTGGCGTTGGGATTTTGGGATTGTTTTGGAAAACATTTCAAAAATATGAGAATTCAGAGATGTTTGAAAAATAATATTTTAACACCTTGAAAATCAAATTTTGAAAAATCCCTTTTTGTTCAAAATAGAGTCGCCACTTAGTTTTTGAGAAAAATTAAAAAAAAATAAAAATGGCTACTGATCTTGAAATTGTTAAATCAGATAAAATAGGTTCGGGGACTAAGGTACGAATCGAAAAAGGTGTTAAGCACCCCGTTCACCCAACCGTAAGATTGACCTCTACTAATCATCATTGGTTGTTTAATAGAATTTCTCAAATGCATGCAAATAAAAAAAATGGGAATAAGAAGAGAACATCCAAAATCAAATAATAAAAATATATTACATATGTATATAGAACACCAAATAAAACAAGTATCAAAAGAAAAATTCTAAGTCCTATGACACGCAATTTTTAATTAAAATATACATAGAACACTCCTGCATGCAATATCAAAAATAACTTAAGCTATCATAATTTAAATACAAGAACAAAAGCATGCTAGGAATTGCTAAAATTGCCTAAACATGGATTGCTACAAAATAAGATAAAATATTCTAAACAAAATTTTAAAGAAAATAACTAAGATATGCACATTGCCAAAACAAGCTAAGTTAGTATTAACATGATAAAAAGGTACTAAATAAAAGATACATAAAAAGTTTACTAACAAAGAAAATAAAAATAAGGGTGTTATGACAAAAGAGAGTTTGAGAATTTAGAGGAAAAAGAAGTAGAGAAAAAGTTTGTAAAAGAAAATGATGCTAAATGAAAAGGTTAGAAAATGTTTAAATTTCTAAAAAGAAAACCTAACTATTCATATTTTAAATTTTAAAAGAGAGACAAAAGAAAAGAAGTGAAAAGAAAAGAAAAGATGAAAGAAAATGAAAAAAAAAGAGAATAAAATAGAAGGAAGTTGCATTTTTAGAAAATATAGCTTAAGAACCTTTCTATGATTTTTAGATTTAACAAAAGAAAAGTACAATAAAAAGAAAATAAAACTATAGAAAAATTAAAAAAAAAGAAAATAAAGCTTTATAAGAAAAATAAATTCTATCATTTAAAAGAAAAAAAATACTAAATGGAACATTATAAGAAAATTAAAACTAATAATAAAAGAAAAAAAATAAGAAAAATACAATGCTAGAAAAGAAAATTACACTACTATTAAAGAAAAGAAAAGGAAGATGGAAAATAAATGCTTGGAAAAAAAATATTAAGCTAAAAAAAATAAAATAGAACATTAGCATTAAAGAAAAAAAATGGGACATTTAAAAGGAAAACAAAGATACCTTACAAGAAAAAGAAAAGAAAAGAAATGCTATGAAACAATAGAATTAAATGGGTGTAATATTGACAATTACAACCATTTTTATGTAAGTGCTTAGATTATAACAATTAACAACATTAACAAGTTGTAATTGTCAAAACAATATTAGCACTAATTAATAAATAAAATGACAATGTGCTAAGTGTGAGTGTGAGAAAATTAATAACTACGAAATTAAAGAAAATAACCGAACTACATGAAGCAAATAGGATTAACTATGTAAATAAAAGAAAAGTGTGAATTGAAATTGAATTTCAACCCGATCACTCTAAAAGAGAGGGAATGGAGTTAGAAGGATTGGGGATCCAAACGGAATATCTAGATTGCTTAGGAATCCTCAAGTTGGGGAGTGTGCTTCAATGGTCCAATTCTCGGGTAGTGATCCAAGCAAGGCTTTCAATGTAGGCGTTGGAGGTTCGGATCTCGGTATTTTGGCAGGGATTCGACGTTGGGACTCGAAATTACTCAGCAACTCGGTAGAGCTTTTCTCACTAAACCTCTCACTAATTTTCTGTCCTTGAAAATGTACCAGGGGTACGGTATTTATAGAATTCTTCAACTAATGAGGTACTTCCACATTTTGGGACACGTCGGGCCATTTGGAGTTGGCGGTCGCCAGGTTGGAGGTGGCGGTCGCCATGTTTAGAAGAAGTTCCATAAGGTTCTATTGGCGGTCGCCACAATGAGAGTTGGTGGTCGCCAGGTTGAAGGTGGCAGTTGCCACTTTTGGCTAGGGTTTTCAAGAGATTCTATTGATGGTCGCCATAATGTAAGTTGGCGGTCGCCAGGTTGGAATGACTTGGACAGCAAGTTATCGACGTTTCAACAAAATTTCATTGGTTTGAAGGTTCTGGGTTCAAATACCGTGCTTGGTTATTTTCTTGAGGATCGAACTAAAGCATTATTCCACCTGTTTTCATCATCGGATTCACCTAAGAATAGGCGGGGACAAATTGGAGTGTCTACAGTGGCCGACAACCTTGGGAAGTGTGCTAAAAAGTGACTTCTTGCTTTCTTTTTAGCTTAAAATGATGTGAAAGGTATTAAATTAAGCATTATGATGATCTAATACTTATTAAATAAGTAATATACGTAATAATATAGTGTTATAGGTCAATAAAAGCAAATAAATCATTATTGAAGTTCATATATAACAAAATAAGTTAAAAAGTCATATATTGCCAAAATAACTTAATTTGACTTAAAAGACTATATCTATTTAAACAATTGCTATGAAAACTATAATAATACATGAAAATACTATATTTCTCATAAACATATTAAAATAATAATTCTCAGTAGAAAAAGTCACTAAAAAGATACATTAAATTAACTTTTAATGCATTTTCTTGCATATTAGGGGCACGAAAATCGAGACAAACTCCTTGATTGATGGGGGGATCAAATTTTTGTCCCCCAAACTGAACCCTAGCTACATTTAGCTTCCCCATATCTGAATTTAGTCCACAAAAACTTAAATCAACTCAAATCAAACTCAAGTCACATTTATGGAAAATGAAGAAAAAGGACCCTTTTGGTACTTTTTTGTCTCCTACATGTCCCCTAGCCTTGCCTATATAAAGAGAGCCAAACACCCTCTTCTCCATATGTTATTTTCGGCCAAGAGAGGGGGAGTAACCAGAAACCCTTTGATCTTGAGAGTTAAGATGAGTTTGAGGAAGAAAAAGGAAGGAAAAGGAAGAAACTGAGGTGGTTTTCGAAAGCTAAGTCCAAATCAACCCTCTACCCTTCTTTGATCTCTCAAAATAAGTAAGTAAAACCTCTAAACCTTGTGTCAAAGATTCCTCAAAATATCCCCCAACACATCCCTTTAAACACTCTAAAAATCAAGAACCAAAATCAAACCGAAAAAGCGTTGTAGTTGAAAATTAGGGGCTGTTTTGTTTATGAATGATATGAAATGTTGTTATATGTTGTTATCTTTGAGTTTTATGACTTATAAATCTCTTAAAGTCTTGATATTAAAGTATAAAATACAAGCATGCAAAGAAATAGAATAAAAACTTGACATGACATAAATAAAAGACTTGAACCCTAAGAGGCTTAATTTTTGAGAACCTTGATGTTTCTTCCCTAAGATTTGAAAGGCCAGAACTCATTGTAAAAAATTGATCTAAGCATGTTCGTTATGTCCGGATTTATCTTTTTGTGTTATCTGTCATCCAAAGTTGATTTCAACTCATTTGGATAACCAGAACTCCAGATATTATAATTTTACCAAAGTGTGTCATTTTTCAACCAGTCAACACTACCGATTTGGTAACCCTATTTTAAAATGAGATCCGAACTCTGGTTAAAATACGAACGTTGTAAATAACATGTATATCTATCTATCTACCAAAAATGAGAACAACATAATGAGTTTAGATAGGTCAAAATCCCTTTTAAATTCTCTATTGAGTTTCATCCCCCAAGGAACATTTTGTTACATATTTTTATATAACTCAAAATCTCTATTATTAGTGACCTATTCCAAGTTGGTCTACATGAACATTGTAGCTAACATATTGAAGTATTTTCTGCCCAAAATTCGGACCTTAAAGCCTAGGGATAATAGCCCAAAACCGTTTCAAACCCCTTGTCCAAAACCGGTTCTGCTGAGTTTTGGCGGCTGACAGAACCTACTTTTTAAAATGGCCAAAAGTCTAACTTGTTTCAAACAAGTACCCTTTGCTGTAAACATAGAACTTGTAGGGGACATATTAGACTAGAACATACTAAAAAAATGGACTCATTTGGACTTCAAATTATACCCAAAACTGAGACCAACAGAAGCATAATTTTGGTAAAATCTTGAGAAAAGTGCTGAACCATTTTTGCTTAAGATGAATTGTTCACCCATTTACCTTAGGATTTGACCTTGGTGTTAAACATGATAGTGGTAGAAAATATTTTTAGCTAAATGGTGTATAAAAATTATAACTTATTTTCAAGTCTAGATACCCCAAAATTCTGTCAACCCTTTTAATTTAATACTTGATTTTTGGCCTTAAAAGTTGTTAAGTGTACGTGTGAATACCTTGTTGTGAGACCCGAGTTCTATATGATTATTTGTTTCAATTAGTTGAATTGTGTTTCTAAGTAAATGTTTGATGATTTAGAATTCATGCAATCATGTTGAATCATATCTTGAGAATTATAGTTTGTGCTTCGCATACTTGTACTTTATACTTTGCGCGTTATACCATGAATCTTGCCATGCTAGTTGATGCCATGCTACAAATAGTTGTATTTGAGATCCATATCATACATTATTGACAGTGTCACTTGCATCCTTGCATATTGGAGTCCATCTGTGCAAACCGTTGTCGGAATGGGCTGTATTGAGATTATCGTTCTTGATTCTAAGTCTAAGGCGTCCCTGGTTGCCATTTTTCAAAAATGTTTTAGGATGTATTTCCCTTGTACACCCTGGGAGCATCTCCGGTGTTTGAAATGGTTTATCGTGGATACTGTAGGGCACCATGGGTTCGTCGCTAGCATTTTGATTTCGATAGCTTGGACTTTGGGTAATTTCGGAGATAGCCCAATTATGGTGGTTCTAAATCCCTCATCTTGGTACTTTGTATAATGTGAATGTCTCTTGAATTCTCTTAGACTTTGGTTTGACATCG
>JAULJZ010042595.1:0-14442 GCA_032270985.1 Heliamphora pulchella
AAGAAATGAGAAGAAATTGAGAAATTGGGTTCTCTCTTAAAATTCCCTTTTTGAAAAATGATCTTTTCTACCCAGTCACTTGTTTGGATAATCAAAGAGGAGAGAATGATAAGAAATGGGAAGAAATTGAGAAAGTTGGTTCTCTTAAAATTCCCTTTTTGAATCTCTCCAAGATCAAGGATCGCTTTTTTTTTTTTCAATTTAAATTATGCCAATATAAAGTAATGTAAATTTAAATTAAGGTTAGTTTGGTGGAATTACATAATATACTTTCTTTTCTTTTTTCCTATGTAACCTAACCAAACAAGACAAGGGACTAAGAACTATAACCTCTCCTAATCTTTTATTTTATTTTCTCTTTTCAGTTAAGTTATCTTTTCTTTTCTCTCATGGATTCCCAAACAGACTGTTAGCCCAAAGAAGCGTGGTTATATATTAGATGCTCATATGAACAGTATATTTTAGGAAATTGCGCAATTCATGTTTGTAAAAAAAATTAAGCATGAATCCAATATTAAGATTTAAATGAAGCTTCTTTTGAGCACCTAAGTGGGACCTCTGCTCAATTACTGGAGAAGTTATTGCAGAGTTCAGCGTGATTGTCTGTCAACCTGCAACTAAACTGTACAGGATTGATAATGACCCGTACCTAAAGGCACTCAATTATCTAATTTTAGTAATTTAAAAGTAAAACATAAAATAATATCAACAATTCAATAATTAGTTAATTGGTAATTTTTAAGGCACTCAATTAAAAATATGACTTTTTTAGTTTGCTAATTTATGGAAGTTAAAAAAGATAAACAAAAAGATGATAAGAGTAAAAGAAAAATTATTTTTTTGTTAGATTAGTAAAATGAGAAGTAATATCAATGTTTTTCTTACTTTTTTACATAGAAGTTCATGAGAGAGGAGAGAGAACAAAAAGGAAGGCCAAGATTATCTTATTTCAATGGTTGAATTTTTGACACCTATATAAATGTCACGTTAAGTTGAAAGTAATGGGTCTGTAATTGAAAAGATAGTGCAGCATTGGTTTCTAAGAAAAATCAGTTAAATTAATCTGAAGTCGGTTTGGACGTGTGCAAGGAAGAATAAGGCTAGAACTTGAAAGACATTAACTCTTCCCCGCGTATAAGTTTTGTTTATGCGCAATATACTGATTTTCCACTCACGGGCATGATAGATAGTGGTCAGTTGCACATCTAAAGCCATCCCAAGGATCTGCATATTAATTTCTGAATCTGTTGCTTGGACAAAGTAGACTAATAAGTAGTAAGTTTTACATCCATTACTTGCCTTGGTTGGGTACATGAATTGTTGGACATGGAAACCAAAACTTGATTTGGTTGCTTGGTTTTGTGAATACTTTTTAAACTTTTTGCATAAGTTCTTGTTTGTCTTGTAATAGGGAGGATTATTAGTTTAAAGTGTAAAATACCTGTATCCTCAAAGACATTTATGAACATGCTTATATGTGTAACTTTAAAAAAAAAGTGATTGATCAAGAAATCATTATGCAACACATGACGTGTTATATATTTCATGACTTGGTAGAATCCCTTACATCACAACTCCAGTTCCATGCCTAAGTATAATTAGTGGAATTGGTTTTAATTCACGGTGGTTGCTGTTTGTACCCTTGTAGCTATGGGAAAAAGTTTCAAATAGCTATGTTCTCATGAAAAGTGTTCCCTTTACATGTATAGGCTGGAGCTGATGGCTCTTCTTCTAATGTCTCCTTTGGTAACAAGGGTGGAGTATTGCTTCTTGAAAGGCAATCTTCATGGCCAGAGTCAGTTGGTAGTGTGCCAGAGCAGTTTGGTCGCATATCTGCCTCAGATTATTTGCTTGGTGCCAAAGACACTTGTTCTGATGTAGAAAAGCTTAAGCTTGTGGAGAACTCGTTGGAGGATTGTCTGTTTGATTCGTCTGCCCAGCCAGATTTGAGGATTAAAGATCATAACAAATGGAGAACTAAGAGGGAGCAAACATTAGATGCTGGGGTGGAAACCCGTAGTTCATCACATTTTGATTGCTCACCTGCTCTTGATAATGCACGTACACTAAGTGAGCCTCCTCTGGTTGTTGGATCTGGCATTAAAGACATGCCTTCTAGGAAGGGATCCCAAAGCGAGCAAACTCCTCATGAGAAGACATCAGACAGTTCAGGGATTTCTGACTCTGTGGCTGTGGGAGTTCCGTATGACATCTGCCGAGTCAAAACAGGAAATTTTGTCATGCTGAAAGCTCCTTTACATGTTCAGAATAGAATAAAACGGAATGAAGCTAAGCGTTCTGTCGAAGTGAAAAATATTGATGAATTGAGGCCTGGAATGATTCTTTTGAAGAATTACATTTCCTTCATTGATCAGGTGCTACTTTGTGCTCTCCCTTTTCTTTGAATGATACCTTTTGTTTCACTTTCTGGTTGGAGTATCAAGCCTGAAGAATTAATATCACCAAGTCTCTATTTTTTCATGTCCACTCTTTCATATTTATATTGTGATGAATAATGTTTGACTTTCCTGACAAGAATTAAGTCGAAACTTACATTAGAATGCTTCTAAGACTCTTGCCTCAAAGGGTCTTCTAATAGCTCTCTCTCTCTCTCTCTCTCTCAAATTGCGACCTCATTTTGGAACGCTGAAAGAAATCCCATTTTGGCTTTCAGCTCATCTGAAATTGTTGGCCTGCAGTTAAGATTTTAATAGTTATACCGGATACAAATTGTCTGTGAACCACCTGTGAAGTTCACTTTATGCATATGCATAAAGGCCAATACCCACTGCTGGTTCTGTCAATTTGGGGTACTGTTTACATTTAAACTAAGTGAATTATCTTACGAAATAAGTTAGCTCTCTCTCTCTCTCTCTCTCTCTCGTGTAAGTTTAATTTTGCGCTACCTTTTCCTTTTGATTGTCTGCTACTTGACGTTTGGTTACTTGTGTAGGTTAAAATAGTAAAGAAATGCCGAGATCTCGGCGTTGGTGCTGGAGGTTTCTATGAGCCTGGTTACCGGGATGGAGCAAAGTTGCATTTGAAGATGATGTGTCTTGGCAAGAATTGGGATCCTGAGACAAGCAAGTATATAGATGAACGACCAGTTGATGGTGCTAAACCCCCCTCGATTCCTGGTGAATTTTGTCAGTTAGTGAAAGGAGCAATCCAAGCTTCTCATGACTTTTTAAGAGAACAATGCACGATGCGTAGTGTAGAGCACGTACTTCCGTCAATGTCACCAAACATTTGCATTGTCAATTTTTATACAAAGTGTGGCCGGCTTGGTCTCCATCAGGTTTGTAGATTCACCTCTCACTGCTCTCAGGACATTAAACAACTCTAAACCTTAAACCATCATTAACCCTGTATCACAAGTCTAGTTTTCTTGTCTACAGTCCATTAACCGGGCTGACTATTGCAATTTCAGATGCCCTTGGTTGTGTTATTTCCATTTATCCCCGATTTTGGATAGTTTAGCATGGTGAACATTGCTGTGTTGTGCGAAGATGCTAAATTTTGTGGCTAATTGTATGGCTAGGGTGGTCTTTAATGCCCGAATCATAAGTAAACTTGCTCGATACATGAATACATGACGAAGTTTAGTTTTTGTTGTCTGATTAGAATTCTCGCATAAATTTTCAGAGTTGGATGTATTTATATTATCTGACTGCTGGCGACAGCCATTTTTTTAGCTGTATAGTTTAGACTATCAGTTTATTAGTAAGATTGCAGCAGATTCTTGCTGTGCTGTAGAATACTAGGTAAACTTTCTATGTTTTGCTGCTGCAGTCTTTGCTACTGTTTTCCTCAGTGTCTTTGTCAAATCAATTCTAGTTTCCACTTACTCTTTGGAAGATCCCTGTGATATTGTTTCTTCTTCCCTTTTCTTAGGATTCATCAATATTTATCAACAAAGAATGTTTGCATCCAGTACTCCTTTGATGCGCGTATGTGCTCGTTTTCAGTATTTTCTTTCTTTCTCTAGTTGGGTGCTTCCCTTTTAGTATTGAGAAGCTGATGCCAAAAATTTAAATTTAAATTCTCCCAAACCTCCACTCCTAAAAGACTGCAACTTGCTGAATTTTAACATTGCTAGTTGATTTGAAAGTATTTTATCTACCAGCTGCTCCCCCAGTAAGTGGTAGCAGCATTGCAAGTTCATGGTTCTTGTATCGTCTACACAATCAAAGAAAGGGAAATTAAAGGTTGACATGTCATATTTTCCCTTCATGCAGGATAAAGATGAAAGCCGTGAAAGTCTCAGTCGAGAACTACCTGTAATCTCCTTCTCCATTGGAGACTCTGCGGAATTCCTATACAGTGATCAAAGGGATCCTGACAGGGCAGAGAAAGTCGTACTGGAATCAGGAGATGTTCTTATATTTGGTGGGAAATCTAGACACATTTTTCATGGAGTGAGAACCATTATCCCAGAGACTGCTAACAAGGCCTTGCTGGAAGAAACAAATCTGCTTCCTGGTCGCCTGAATCTAACTTTCAGAGAATATTAACTAGTATTATTGTAAGTTTGTGGAAATCCATCGTTTTGGTAATACTTCAAACTTTCCTAATGGAATGTAGAAATGGTTGTTAGGGAAGTTCGGTACGAAATAAAGAATAATGAGTTCTGAGCCAGTAGTATAGGGTATCTATGTTTGTAGATTTTGAGAATAATGGATAATTGCTTACCATGTGAAATGCCATTGCTGCTTTTTTACATATGAATAAAAGCAGAGCTTCTTCTGTCTTCAATGTTTGTAGAAATTGTCAGTGAATTCATCTGATCACCAAGGAAAGTGACCAAATTCACAGTATTAAGCTGTAAAATTATGGTTGATTCAAAAGAGCAATCTGCATAATCCAGAATCACTTGGTTATAAGTGTCTGATTTGACAATTTTTGGGTTAGACAATTGGATCTTCTGGACTTTGACTGGTAAGTAGGTCTCTAATCACAAAAAGCCCTGTTTTTCAAATATACTGACATGCCATCGTGGGTGGCCCTATCTTGAAAACACTCAAAACGATTTAGGCTTTAAAATACATGTTCCGAAACGTGGTATACCTTTGTACCAAAATAGTGAATTTAGTATTCCAAAGCAATTGCCAAGTCTTTCTCGTTTATTTTCTGAACTTTTTTCCATTAGAAAAAACCAAACATAATAAATTAAAATCTAGAGAAAATAGAGATTTACCAAGACAATGGGAGAAAAAAGAAGTTATAGTACTTACTAGAAATGTGTTTTACATGAATAGGTTAAAAAATAATATACTATTTTACAGGACACTTATCACTTGAAGAAGTACGGCCTAATATTGTAATAAGTAGAAGCCTACTTTTATCGTATCATAATTTAGATCATGTGGCGTACCACGTTCTCAGTCCCGTTCTTCGTACTAGAACGATTTGTGTTCCAGGTAACATAAGGGTGGCATGCCTTTTATGTACTTTTAGGTTGCAATGAATTAGTCTTCATTAGTTTCTTCTATGAAATTACTAGCACATTTCCCACTTTAGTTACTTCCTTTTTGGCAGCCAAACTTCAACAGTTACTGAACCCAAACTCATTTGCTTTTATCCCACCATTGAATTTGTTTAAAGAACAGAAACAAAGATGCTTGGTTTTACAAGCAAAGCGACAATATCACCCACCCCCATCCAACCACCAACCTAATGCGCTTTGCTCTCATCGGTTGAATCCACTCTGCCGGACAGCATCGGAAATGATACAAAGCTGAAAGTATATTTCACTCCTGCCTAATGCTATATAAGCACTCATTCTTGTATCCCCTTCATCAAACGTGAGCTAAGAAAATTCAAGCATGCCATAAATCAATACAGGCAAGTTTCATTTTACATGGCTCAAACAGGTTAAGGCCAGGACAATGCTGAAGCCCACAGTAGTACTCCAGGTACGAAATGCCATTGCATCTCTCCTCTCTTTTCTGAAATATGAACTGCTTATCGAGTTTTTCTTCAGCTCTTCAGGAAGCTCAATTTGCTAAATGCGATCCATAAGAACTTTTTTTTTTTTTGTGCATTCAGTCAAGGATAAAGAAATAATTGAATCATGTACTCAAGAAAATAATGAAAAAGTTGAATCTGAGCTGCTTATCTACGAGCAAAATGATCAAATGTCAGACTTATGGGTATGGGTATCATCATTGGGCCCAAGGAAAAGCATTTGCTTCTGTTTTAAGTGAGAACCAGGCTAGAATAGTACAGAAATCTGCAAATTTTAAGCTCCTAAATCATATCTATCTGAGAAGAAGTTTCCTTTTGACGTTTCTTTTTTAAAAACAACTATTCACAATGGAAGAATTTAAAAACAAGGAAACGTGTTGTTGTGTCAGACACCAACGTTCCTCAGACACTCCTAAAAAGCATGTTCAATACTTTTTAAATTAGTTATAGTTTTTATTAATAAATTTATAAAATTAGACACTTTTTTGATAATTTGCAAATACTTTGACAACGCTTCTTGTATTCTCCGAGTATGATCTATGCAACCATGTTTTGCCTTATTCGAAATCAAAATCATCCACGTCACATATGTTTTGAGATATTTGTAAAGTGAAAATATATAGCCTTTTTCTAAAATTTAATGTTTGATTCTTCTCATTACCTTTTGAAAAAACAACTAACATATTCACATATAATAAATATATAAAATATAAATTTTAAACGTATTTTAGACATAATCGTGTCCTACATTATTTTTAAAATTAATTTGTCAGCGTTTTCATGTATTGTTTGTATCAGTTGTGTATCCATATACTTGCTACTTATATAGTCATTTTGAAAACAAAAATACTAGTTGCACAGATGCCGAACATAGATTCGGATACACTCTTTTCACATAAAATGAGTCATACACAATTATAAGGCTCACCCCATGTGAGAAGAGTATATTTAGATCTGTGCACGTAGCAAAACTGTTTTTAAAAATTGTCTATGTTGTCATTAAGCCGAAAAAACATGGACATTCTAATGGGCTTTATGTATTCATTTTTGTTGATGTTTTCTTCCAAAGGATAGTCTGCAGAAACAACATTCAAAATAGGAACTTGGAAAGACTCCAACTAATTCTAATTCTGCATTTGGACATTTAAAGAAGAGTGTAGTGAACTTTGCAAAGCAACATAGTATTTAACTCTCCTCTTTGTTTGCTCAAAAAGACCAAACCATAAACCATAATTGTTGCAGACTTTGTTCAGTTAGCTAATACCCAGTTTCAATTTGTGAACAACTTTCAATGCCCAGGACGGTTAATCTATTACTATATGTAAAGGTAGCCTAAAAAGTTGATTTAAGCGCTGTCACAACTTTTTTACTTCTAAAATTATCTATTTAACTGTCATATTCTTAATTAGTTACAGGGATAAAGTTGTAAATTTATTATACAATAACTGTTTTTAAGTTTTAAAAATTTTTAAAAATAATTGTACAAGTGTGTGCCTCACTTCTAGTAAGAATATAAAATTGGGCAGATTTTACTTTACCCAATTTTGGTATAGGTCACGTGCATATTACACTCGAGGTTTCAAAATGATGATATAATAAATATGTCAATTTTGCATACTAAAACCCACAACTTACAAAACCTATCCAGCATAAAGAGAAATGCAAGTCACCCACCTATGAAGGGGAAATTTTATTGACACGAAGGATTTGTTCAAGTACACTAGTAATTTTTTTTTCTTTTTACTTTGTGAAATTAATGAAAAGGTCAAACTCCTAAATCTAATCCCTCCCATGTTTTATCCCCTCTTCTTTATCGTCCTTAGCGTCAAACGGCCTTAGACTACTGCTTGCAACCATGTCTAGCCCCTTCCCACCCTCTTTCACCTTCTTTCGAACCTCTTCCATCCCTCCACAACTACCCCCAACATTGCCACATATTTATAGAAAAGATTTTCCTCAAGCGAAGCCTGTATATCGGTTTTATTTTTTACAAAGAGAGAGAGGGCAGATAGGTGGTGAGCACGGCGTTTATAATTGATATACACCAGCCAACACCCCCCGTCGCCTCTCCCCTAGCTCCCCCTCCTCCTCTTGTCTTTTTTGTGCCATTCTTCTAATTAATTTTGCATTTGAACATTGTTTGATGAATCAGTGTTGAATAAATTGACATATAATTGATATACACCAGCCAAACATAAGTCATTTGTTCGGCAGGCACCAATCGAGTCACTTTCTTTGGAATTTTTAAAAAAAAATACAAGCAATGTTCGACACATACCAACCAATCAGATGCTTGTTGTTTGGCAGGCATCGACCGAATAAATGGCATTTGTGCGGTAGAGACAAACTAAACATTTATCCATTAAGAACTGCTGAAGGATAACAATGTGATAGCGGAAAGAGGAGGAGAGGGGACAGGGAAACAGTGGCAGCGAGAGTTGGGAAAGATGGTAGAGAAAGGTTTGGATAGGTATTTGGTAATTTTACATTCAAAATAATAATAAAAAAGAAAGAATAATTGGTCAAATGTCCAATTATTGGATCTTGTACAGCATTTAGTCCATCTTAATTTTATTTAAACTCTTAGATCTATTGTTTGAAAAAAAAAGGATGAGCTAAGTTCCTATAATTTAATATTAAATGATTTTATAAATAAAATTACTCGTATTATTCACATAGTCGTACCACTTTCTAGTGACCACCATCAATTACTTTTTGATGATTTTTCGGTGACTAATTTCTACAACTTTTCGACGACTCACAAAATAGATAAATTTTACTGTATGCACGTGCATCAGCCATACATAATAGATAAACTTCATTATTAGCTCTATTTAAACGATGAAATTTATCTCTATTTATAAAATTATCCACTTCCCTCACTCCTTTTGTTACCGCGACTAGATAAAATATTAAATATATACTTTTTTCTATATTCAATTTGTTATAAATTGAAGGGCGAGGGTGGTAGAAGTATTGATGTGGAATAATGGGTGTAGATAGTAGTACTGAGTATTTTAGTCTAATTTAATCTAATAAATCTTAAGAGTTAAAATTCTTTTTGTTAACCCAAATATTGTATAATATCTTGTGTGTGGACCTTACACCAATAAATCCCACAAAAACGATGGGTGTACTCAAATAATTTTATGGTGTAAATAGAATAACGCCCTATGAAAAGAGTGAGCAATTGTTGAAGAGAAAAATACCTTTAATAAATTTTTAAATTTACAAAAAAATATATAGTTTCTTTCTTCTTTCTTCTTTCTTCTTCTCATCTCTCTACTCCATCCCTCCACAGCCACCTCCATCCTCCCCTGCCAACCTTACTCCCCAGCCCCAGCCCCAGCCCCAGCCCCCTCCCCAACTCCACCCCGCCTTTCACCTCAACTGTCCCAACTCTCAAATTGACGGATGTTAATACCACGAAAAACATATCCAGACTCCGGCAATCCAGAATTTGCATTGCAAATGTTCTGATTTCTTTTTTCCTTTGTTTTTCTTATTTTTTGTCAGGGCTTTGTTAAGTGGGTTGGAACTTATTCTCTAGGCTTTTCTTTTTTCCTTAGTTAAATTAATGCTCTCCCTTTTACAAACCGTTTTTAGCTTTGTAATCGTGCCTTCTCATATTGTTTATGTGCCTTTTCAAGTCAGTTCAGTACTTTTATTACCTAAGATCATGTCTTTAATTATTTTAGTCTATGCTTTAAGTACAGTTTTACTTTGATTCAACTCGGAGGAGGTTTATTCCTCATCTGTCAGTATTTTCTATGGAACCGAGTTCTTGAAGTGATCTTGAGCAGTAACTGAAGAAGTGGAGAAGAACCTCAGCACCAGTAGATGTTGGTTTTCACGATTTCATCACCGCGGATAGCACCTCCACCAGTACCACTTTTTGAAGCGTTGCAGCTGCACAGTACTTCTGGCAATTGCAGTACTTCTGGCAAGCCACCATGTATGTATGTTCCATTAATGGAGGTTGGCTGTTGGTGAGGTTAGAATGGTGGCACTGATTCAATTGGTGAAGATTACCTGCTATTTATGTGGGTGTGTGTGTGTGTGTGAGAGAGTTTAGTTTAAAAGAAACGAAGAAGAGGGCATTTTGATCAATGTACAACTATTACATCCATAGTTAATGGATGTTAAAGGTGTGTCTTAGCCCACAAATCATAGGAAGGTATGTAATCATTTTTAAACGTCAGAAGTTAATCCGCACGTGCACAATACAAAGGGGTAAAGTGAAATTTGCCCTATAAATTATCCTGTATTTATGGCATGTCCAGCTCCCGGTTTCCTAAGCCAAGGGAAAATGTATCAGCTGAAGAAGGCTTAGGAAACATGTATGAGCTGATGATGATGATAATGATGATGAAGAAGAAGATGATGATGATGATGATGAAGACGAAGAAGAAGAAGAAGATAGTAGCCATCTTGTATAAAGCTATCGCCCACATAAATACACAACTCTCCTTAAAACTGATATATGTTTGTATCAGACCAGGGGGTTCAATATCTAATATACATCACACAAGTCCAAGTGCAAATGAAGACTAGAAAAGAATGGCTTTGACTACCAAAAATACGGACAGCGTGCCAATTGGCAACTTTTCACTTGGTACGATGTACGAGAGAACATTTCAAAACAGTTACTAGCAATAACCGACTAATCACGACAAAGGTCTTGCAAATACACAAAGATAAACACAACACCACCGTAGCTTAAATAGATGGTTGTACGGTGCCTACCTCAACAACTTTGCTATCCATATACCTCTGCAGCCTGCCCTTGAAGATGATCCCAAACAATCACGCTCTGTACCTTCTTCTCAGATGGTTATCTAGGCTTTGAGTCACTTCCCTTGCTTCGAAATGATGACAAAGAAAAAAACGATCGTGGGGCTGTAAAATCAAGACCCAGGCATAAGCGCACCAAATTTAAAAACAACTAATGCATTTCTTCAAGACAGAGAAACTAAAACTAATTAGCAAATTTCCATTCCTTGTCCTCAATAGGAAGAACCAAAATCAACCATACTAAATGCTTAATCAAACATACTAAATGCTTGCAGTTTATAATGATAATTGCTATGCTTAAAGTAGTCTCTCACAGCTTAAGCTTGGAACTGACAATACGAGAGAGTTTTGGACTGGCCCCTTTACAGCAGTGGCACGATTACAATTTATGCATATATAAATTCAAAGCAAGAAAGGATATAAGATTATGGACATTCCAATAAATCCAAAATTTGGAGAGATAATACAAAGGGGAAAAGCAGGAGCAACCTTCTTGATAGAAGCAAAGTTAAGTTTGTGAATGCATGCATGTGCTTGTGTGAATGTGTGTGTGTTTATGAATTGCAATGTACTTTTTATGCATTCAGCGAGCAGCAGTCTAGTACACAGGTCAAGACATAGGCAGTCAGAGGAGACAGCCCCCACGGCCTGCATCTTGACCACCACAATGGACTTGGCCAAGCACTTCCAAGGAAAATTTTATCATTTGGTAGCTTGTTTTCTGACACTGATGACTGATGAAGCCTTTTTTTTTTTCCCCCAACATAGATCAGTGAAGGACTCTTTGGAAGTTGGCCTTAAACCCTAAGGGCCCGTTTGTTTGTCCGGAGATAAATTAATGGATATAAAATACTGTCGGATATAAATGTAGATATAAAATGAATGGATATAACCCTGGATATGTTATACTTGAGTATATAAATATACCATGTTTGTTTTTATGATGGATATGAATAGATATGAATTTACAAAATATAGATAAAAACTAATTTTTTTCTATTCGTCCTCACATAAATTTAATTATACCTTTTATGTCCCTTTTCTCCAATTCCTCCACAACACACTATTTTCAGCAATCAAATTGCACACATGATTTTTGCTTATTTTGTAACCATTAACAAATTCTATATTTAAAATATCAGCATTAAAGCATAAAACTTGATTTGTAAAATATAAATAAAATATTATTCGGCTTATTTGCCCACAGCCACCATCGATGAATACAAAGTCACCACCGATGAATACAAGGCATGCAAATATATAAAAAATTTCCCATTCTCAACCAAATGTTTTTTTTTTTATAAAAAAAAGTGAAAAGAAATGATGAAATCAAGTTTCGTTTGAACACAACAAAAGCAATCAATGTTACAAAATTTTGCAATCAGGATCATGGCCCTCCTATTCTCTTCTTATTCTCCCTCTTCATATTCTCTCTCTCTAAACCTCACATATCAATATCTGTAGAAATAAAAAAAATAGAGAAACTGGTGCACCAGAAGGAAAAAGTTTTCATCAGTAAAAATCATGAAGCAACGTTCTATCATGAAGAACTTCAGAGTTCACTTGTTGGCGATGATGAAGGGAAAAAATGGGACACTGACAGATAAGTGAGGGGAAAAAAGGTCTTTGAACAAGGAAGGATATAGAATACCTCAACCACCCTGTTATATGTAATCCTAGTATATAACATTACTTTGGATTCTATATCCAACCTTTGTTGGTAAACCAAACGCCAGATTTGCAAGTCTATTGGATACTATATCCAATTCAACATGCCATATCAGTATATCACACAAACAATCAGACCCTAAGTTCCAACTCTTGTAGGCTTAGAGGCACTGATCAAATCATGACCATGGAATGTCTCTTTATAATCAACAAACCAAAAGAAGAGAAATATATAGAAAGGGGAAACGAGGTACAAAACAAGGACAAGGGGTCCTCCAAATAAAATACAGGGCCCAAGCTAATTAAAACCTCAATCCACAGATCACCTTTTTTTATGTGAAAATGTATCAATTTCTCCTGCATTTTTTTTTTGTCAAGTCCTTATAGGACATAGTTAGCCAATTCTCATCCATTTGGGTGTCCGTATCTTCTCCTTTTAAAGGAATCCACTATTCTGGATTTCTAGAGATTGGAATGTGCGATATATGTAGTTTTGGACTTCAGGATTCTTTCGTATTTTCTTTTGGGTACTTCTTGCCCCCTATTATCTTTGTATATTTCTTGCTTTCTTATTAACAATATTTCTTTTGTTGCTGGTATTGGAAAAAAGCTAAAGACTATGCTTCTAGACAGTGATAATGATGACAAACCCAAACACTACATGGGAAAGCAAAATCCTAGGTTGTCAATTGAAACCATAGAAGCCACCCTAAACATGCTATCTTGTTAATTTAAACTAAAATATGAAAGTGAAAAGGGCGTGTCAAGTGGTGCCAACATTCTCTTCAGATGAAGGCATCAAGAATAAATAACTCGGCAGAATTAAGACAGTCACCTTTAATTGAACTTCCAGACAAATGATCGTCCCTAAGTCTAAAATTCACTGGAGGAGCAGGGACAGAACTCTGTAAGGCTTGAACTGCAAGAAGAAAGAAACATCTTGTTGGTAGATTGAAATCCAGTATAGTTTCTCTTCCATAAAATTAGAATAATATGAGAAAAATAAAAAGAAAAGGAAAGAGAAAAAAGTGTGCCAGACTACCAATAACCAAATCAAACATTTACCCAGCCTCTCTCACCCTGCCCCCCCAACATACTTCTGATAGTGCTATTTAGACCATAGATAAGTAATTACTCAAAGAAAAAGTTGTCCATAATGGAAACTAAAATATTTAATCAATTTACAGGAATGAGAAAATGCTGTCACAAATCATTTTCAATCACACACAAAACAATCAAGACAAGAATGCAAAAGGATCCCCTGATGCACAATGTGGAGGGATGAGAGAAGGGGGAAAAAAAGGTCACGCAAAAAGGTCGTGCAAAAGACTACAGCCCTAATACAAGGTATAGCCTAACACTTAGATTCTTATTAATCAACTCTAATATTTACAATGCCAATCCCTTATTTATAAGCTAAGAACCTACCAAAAATCCACAATAGGTAACAATCTTAGGAAAAATATTCTACCTAATACTTATTTAAATTTCTAATTAACAAAAAAAATACTATAAAGAAACTAAATATAACATAATGAAAGCCAGTAACTAATAAAATTCATAATTTGAGCCTTCACATGCCTCTGCGATCCGCATTATTCTCCTCCACTGAGGAAAAAAAAATTGACCTTGAGTTCAACAAGTAACACTAAACGCTGTCATGCCATATGTTATGCCATATAATCAAGTATTTTGAATATGCCAATTGCGTAAGTTTCTTTCCCATCCAACTAATCTTGGTTGTGAGAATATTAACAAGATCCACAAACCATGATTTCATAAACCAAATAAAATATTCAACATCAACAAAATAATTTGTTATGACTTGATGGAATAATTGATTGGTGAAGAATTAATAAGATTTGATACATTGAGTGAATCCTCATGTCCTATAGGTTCTCCTATTGATAAAACCATTTTTTGCATGGAGATTTCTTACTCTTCAATGGTTCGAGAAAAAAAAGAATCAAGTAACTCATGAGATGAAATAGAAGTCAACTTATCTTGATCAAG
>JAULJZ010042617.1:0-14441 GCA_032270985.1 Heliamphora pulchella
TTGATTAAATAGATGTAGTCTTTTAAGTCAAATTAAGCTATTTTGACAACATAGGGCTTTTTGACTTATTTTGTTGTTTATGGACTTCAATAATAATTTGTTTACTTTTGTTGACTTATAACACTACATTATTAGATATATTACTTGTCCATGAAGTTTGGGATCATCATAATGTTTCATTTTATGCATTTCTCATCATTTAAAGCTAAAAAGAAGAAAATAAGTCACTTTTGGCACATCCCCCAAGGTGGTTGGCCACTAAGGGGAATTTTTGGCATTTTTAATGTTATTTTGTCTTTTACTACATAATTGTACTTAAATTCTTGATTTAGGGTATCCATATGTCAAGATTTGGATTTTTAAGGTTTTTTGCTGTACTAAGGGCAAAACGGTCATTTTACCCTATTTGTGAGAATTTTTTATTTTTAATTTATTATTTCATGATATTTACTCCATTTAGAATGTTAGGAGACTCTCTGGGTGTTAAGGTTTTGTTGCCCGACTTTTAGACCTTTTTAGGGTTTTCGGGCCGAACTTAGGATTCTCGAGTTGAGTTAGGGTTTTGAATTTTTTTCGTGTTCTATAGCCTTGTGGACTATCCGTCACTAATATTAGGGTTTGGGCTGGGTCTTTACACGGGCCGTTATCAACTAGGTTGTTACAACTAGGGTCTGTACCGGGTTGTTACACCCCTGCTTCTCCTCATTCTTGGACTGAGATTTTTAGCCCTTTCTCTCCTATTCCTCCTCCTCCTCCTTTTGTTGCATCGTCATCTGCTCCTCCTATTGGTCCCTCATCTCAAGAGTTTAGAGAGCTTGGTCTTGGAACACTCGGTTTGATCAAGCTATGAAGTCTTATGATTTTTATCAGAGTTCGGATGAGTCTTGTGTATATAAGAAAGAAGCGTGACGGAAGCGTGGTGATCTTTCAAGTATTTTATGTAGACGATATCTTGCTCATCGAAAACGATGTGGGGGCATTATCTACAGTTAAAGTATGGTTATCTGGATAATTCGATATGAAAGATTTGAGAGAAGCCAGTCACATCCTTAGGATCAAGCTCATACGAGATCGAAAACAAATGATGTTGGGCTTATCATATCGATGATATCCTTACTCATTTTAGCATGCAGGATTCCAAGAAAGGATTTTTTCATTTCAGGCATGGAGTCACTCTATCTAAGAATCAGTGTCCTAAGACACTTGATAAGATAGAGAAGATGACGGCGGTTCCTTATGCTTCAGTAGTAGGAAGTCTCATGTATGCTATACTTTGCACTAGACCCAACATCTGCTTTACCGTTAGCTTGGTTAGCAGATATTAGTCTAACCCAGGGCAGGAGCATTGGACTGAAGTAAAGAATATAATCAAGTACTTAAAAAGAACTAAGGAATATATGTTGATTTACCAGACAGACAGTCTAGTACCTTTGGGGTACACAGACTCAAATTTTCAGTCTAACAAGGATTCACGTAAGTCTACCTCAGGATATGTGTTTACCTTAGGAGGTGGAGCTATCAGTTGGAGGAGAAACAAACAGTCCTACAATACTGATTCCACTACAGAGGCCGAGTACGTGGCAACTTCTAAAGCAGCCAAGGAGACCGTTTGGCTCAGGAACTTTCTGTTGGATCTAGAGGTGGTCCCTTCTGTTCAGTCGGCTATTACACTTTATTGTGACAATAGCGGAGCAGTTGCTAACTCGAAGAGCCAGGAGTCCACAAGAAAGGAAAGCACATTGAGCGTAAGTAACACTTAATACGAGAAATTGTATAGAGAGGTGATGTTATTGTGACCAAGATTACATCAGGAGACAACCTTGCATATCCTTTTACAAAGAGCTTACCAGCTAAGACTTTTAATAGTCATATAGAGGGCATGAAAGTCATATATATGGCAGCATAGTTTTGAGTATAAGTGTGAGATTGTAAGGGTTAGTATACTGAAAACTATATTTTTAGTATTTAATTTTATTTTAATAAAATTAATTTTTTATTTTATGAGAATCTTAATGAGCAATGTATGTATATCATTTCTTTTAATGTTATGCATGAATGTCCTTTATTCTGTACAGTATTTAATTTGGTGTATAAAGTACAGCTTACACACAGAAGATCAGATTTTAAGTTCTTACAGAATATAAGTTTTATGTTCACAGTTTATATAAAAATAAACATATCATCGGTACGACTGTAGTACAGAGTTTTAGTAGGCCTGTCTTGGTTACAAAGAATAGATAATAGCGTCGTCTATTATTCCGACTCTCTGTGCCAATATACTTTGTGTGTATTGAACGAGACACATTAGGATAATTAATTTTATATTGACTATATAAATTAATTCACACCCCGAGAATATTATGAACAATGCTTATACTCTTAATTCTAAAATAATTATTGATTTGCGTATATTTAATATTCGTTGTTTTAATTTATTAGAGGGTGCGATCTTAAATAGGTGTATTTCCCGGTGAGTTGAATATCAGTATTATTTATATGATGAATATTAATTATTGATGGAATTCACGTCCCAAAGGATCGGAATTGACGATATTCTCTTAAGGAAGCTTATAAGTTTTGCCTGGGGCAAACCTTACACGTGGATTTGATTATCCGGCAGTTAAATAAGTTAAGTGGAAGGGCTTAAGAAATTTCAAGATGCCGATTAAATTAAATTGTTAGTAATTAAATTTAATTAGCCGGTATCGAGAATCTTAGCGTAGGGAGAAATGTTAAGCATTTAATAACAAAGGCTCAATGCAAAATGGTCTTGAGATTGTAGGTCAGAGTGCAATTAGAGTTCTTTAGTGGTGTGAACTGTAATTTAGTATTTTATGAAAATTGTAGAAACCGCTGCTAATTTTTTATAATTACAGATACTGCTATGAGGTTTGCTTAATTACAAAGAACTAAAAATGGTGAGTTTATTCTACTATGGTTTTGCCTTAAAAATTTTAATGGCTTTATATCAACCTTTAACGCCCCTAGGATCTTTGTCTAGGTCGTACTAGGGCCCTTGAGATATCCAAGAGAGACCAAGAGAGAATTGAGGTGACTTTCACACACGAGGTTAGGGATTGGGCAGCGCTGGTCACCACTGACAACCTAAGTGAGTATCTTCTTGGTCCTAAGCCTTCTTTTGATACCTTGAATTTATTTCGTGCAGCTGAGGCTAAAGAAGCTTTTAAGCTCAAAGGTGAAAACATCGTATACGTCCTATAGCCTATACCCCTTAAACAGTTATCTTGGTTGCTCTGAAGTTGCTTTCACCCTATGCAGGAAATATGGGAAGAGTTGACAAAGAAGTGCATAAGCATTTGAGAGAGCTAAGGAAAAAGTGAGCTGAGTAGGGGAGCAGTGGTACGGAGGTTCCCCCTCCCAAGCGTTCCCGGATATCAAACCTGCGCCAAAGGGAAAGGGGTACGTCCACTGAGAAGGCTAACACTTCTCAGCAAAGAAATTCTTCGGTGGAGGTCCCAGCCAATCGAGACCCTCCCCCCTCACAAACTAGCCCCCTTCTGCACAGGGAGAAGAACGAATACCATACGGCTTGGAAGGCCGCTGAAAAGAGGTTACAATCTGCCTCAAACTCTATAAAAGGGTTGAAGGAGCAACTCGATCCATTAAAGCAAGAGAACAACTTCTTGAAGTCGAAGCTAGAAAGAGACAAGTCATCTATCAAAGAACTGCATAAGAACAAGAAAGAAATGCAGGTGGAACTGGGAGTCCGACACAAGAAGATACTCGATCTGGAATTCAAGTGTAGGGAGTTGGAATTTCATAATGTCAAAGGAAAGGCTGCCTTCTTAGATGAATTCAAAGCATCTAGGGAGCTAGAGAAGCTAATCACCTACCGCATTACCGAGCACATGGACTCCGCCGCCGTGAAGATGCAAATGGCGGAGCAGTGGGATCATGGATATAAGACATTCCGTCAGCAAGCACGAGCAGCTTTTCCCAACCAGGACTTTTCTCTCATCCAACCCGAAGAAGAAGAGGATGATTCCACCGTAGCTGGTTCCCCTGCACAGGATGTCAGGGAAAGGCCCTCTGACCTCCGTTTCGGTTGTATTTCAAACTCTATTACCTTGTTGTCTTAAACATTTTACTTGCTCTTGGTTTGGCATTTGGAGATACATTTCTAAATATTTGCCTTTTTGGATGATGATGATTTGGAACATGGTTTTATATTTGCTTATTACATATAGAAATATACTTGTTGTATATGTGACTTCATTTTTTCTATTCATGGTTACATGATTTGTACTCTCACCTTTGGATTGGCCTAGCTTGCCTATGACTCAAAGCTTGACTGTACCGTTCTGACCCATAGGCCATAGGCAAACTTCTCTGGAGAAGGCCTAATCAGCCTAAGCCCCTTGACCCTTAAGCCATAAGCCAACTTCTGTAGATAAGGCCTGATCAATCTTAGCCCCTTGACCCTTAGGTCTTAGGCTAACTTCTGGTGGAAAAGGCCTGATCAACAACCTGAGCCCCTTGACCCTTAGGCCTTAATCCAACTTCTAGTGAGAAGGCCAGATCAGTCTTAACCCCTTGACCCTTGGGTCTTGGGCTAACTTCTGGTGGAGAAGGCCTGATCAGCTTGAGCCCACTTGACCCTTAAACCTTAAGCCGACTTCTATAGAGAAGGCCTGATCAGCCTAAGCCCCTTGACCCTTGGGTCTTAGACTAACTTCTGGTGGAGAAGGCCTGATCAGCCAGAGCCATCTAGACTCTTAGACCACCCTTAGGCCATAGGCTAACTTCTGGTGGAGAAGGCCTGATTAGCCTGTGCCATCTGAACCCTTAGGGCATAGGCTAGCTTTTGTAGAGAACGCTTGAACAGCATGAGCCATTTGAACCCTTAGGTCATAGGCTAACTTCTGGTGGAGAAGGCCTGATCAGACTGAATCTTCTAAACCCTTAGGCCATAGGCTAGCTTCTAGTGGAGAAGGCCTGATCATCTTGAGCCATCTGGACCCTAAGGTCGTAGGCTAGTTTTTGTGGAGAAGGCTTGATCATCCTGAGCAATCTGGACCCTTAAGCCATAAGCAAACTTTTGGTGGAGAAGGCCTAATTAGCCTGAGCCATCTAAACCCTTAGGCCGTAGGCTAGTTTTGTGGATAAGGCCTAATCAGCCTATGTCGTCTGGACCCTTAGGCCATAGGCTACCTTTTGTGGAGAAGGCATAATCAGCCTGAGCCATCTGAACCCTTAGGCCATAAGCTAACTTCTGATGGAGAAGGCCTAATTAACCTGAGCCATCTGGACCCTTAGGCATAGGCTAACTTCTAGTAGAGAAGGCTTGATCAGCCTGAGCTATCTGGACCCTTAGGCCATAGGCTAACTTTTGGTGGAGAAGACTTGATCAGCCTGAGCTATCTAGACCTTTAAGCCATAAGCTAGTTTTTATGGAGAAGGCCTGAGCAACCTGTACCGTCTAAACCCTTAGGGCATAGGCTAGCGTTTGTGGAGAAGGCTTGATCAGTTTGAGCCATTTAGACCCTTAGGCCATAGGCTAACTTCTGGTGGAGAAGGCCTGATCAACCTGAGCCTTCTAGACCCTTAGCCCATAGGATAGCTTCTGGTGGAGAAGGCCTGATCAGCCTGGGCCATCTGGACCCTTTGGCCGTATGCTAGTTTTTATGAAGAAGGCTTAATCAGCCTGAGCCATCTGGACCTTTAGGCCATAGGCTAACTTCTGGTGGAAAAGGCCTGATTAGCCTGTGCCGTCTGGACCCTTAAGCCATAGGGTAGCTTTTATGGCGAAGGCTTGATTAGCCTGAGCCATCTGGACCCTTAGGCCATAGGCTAACTTCTGGTGGAGAAAGCCTGATCAGCCTGAGCCATCTGGACTCTTAGGCCATAGGCTAACTTCTAGTGAAGAAGACTTGATCAGCCTGAGCCATCTGAACCTTTAGGCCGTAGGCTAGTTTTTGTGGAGAAGGACTGATCAACCTGTGCCGTCTGGACCCTTAAACCATAGGCTAGCTTTTGTGAAGGAGGCTTGATCAGCCTGAGCCATCTAGACCCTTAGGCCATAGGCTAACTTCTGGTAGAGAAGGCATGATCAGCCTGAGCCATCTGAACCCTTAGGCCATAGGCTAGCTTTCAGTGGAGAAGGACTGGCCAGCTAAGGTCCTTCCTGTGGATGAGTTAGGAGCCATGCATCTTGCGTAGGTAATAAAGAGGAGATTATAGAACTTTCATTAAACACTAGCAATATCAGGAATACATAGAATATTAAGATGTTTCTTTTATTATGGGCGACATGCTTTTCACAGGTAATACCTCTTAAGGTGTTCCGCATTCCAAGGGTGGGTCAAATCCTTTCCTTCAATGGTTTGTAGGTTATAAGCTTCTTTACCACACTAAAGTTTCACTATGTAAGGTCCCTCCCAATTTGGTCCCAGCTTACCATCACATGGGTTTTTGGTGGCCAATACTACCTTTCTCAACACCAAATCCCCTGAGCTGAACCTCTTTTTCTTGACATGAGAGTTATAATACCGCCTCATCCTTTCCTGATAGGCTGTCACACGTATTGCTGATGTGTTCTGAATCTCTTCAAGCAGATCCAAATCAACCTTCAACTCCTCATCATTCTTCATCGGTTCGTACTCGCTTATGCGGGCAGTGGTCAGCCCAATCTTGACTGGGAGAACAGCCTCATGGCCATAAGTCACCATATATGGAATCTCTCCTGTTAGAGTTCGAGCAATAGTCCGGTAGGCCCACAGTACATTGGGGAACTCTTCCAACCACTGCTCCTTTGCGTTGTCTAGATTAGTCGACAAGATTTTGAGTAGAGAGCGGTTAGTGACCTCTACCTACCCATTAGATTATGGATGAGCTAGGGAAGCGTAGCACAACTTAATGTCAAGGTCGCCACAAAACTTTCTGAAATTTTTGTTGTCAAACTACTTTCTATTGTCTGTCAGTAGAGCTTTAGGGATTCCAAATCGACAAACGACAACCAAGAACTTCATTTACCTTTGTGCCTTGGGTAGTGGTCCGACAATGTCCAATCCCCATTGTGCAAAAGGCCAAGGGTTGGTCAAGACCGTGAGTTCAGAAGGTGGCTACCTGGTCACGTTTGCATATCACTGACATTTATCGCACTTCATCACAAAGTCATTAACGTTGTGCATTAGTGTAGGCCAGTAGTAGCCAGCTCGCATCACCTTTCCCATAAACGATCGAGCCCCCGAATGATTTTCACAAACACCCTCATGAATCTCTCAGAGAACATATAGGGCTTTTAGTTCTTAGACACACCGCAAGAATGGGGAGGTTAACCCTCTCCAATACAGCACGCCCTTAAGGATGATATGCTGGGCTGCTCAGGATCTTACTTTTTGGGCATCCTTCTTGTCTTTCGATAGCTCGCGAGTTTCTAAAAACTTCACAATTAGCTGAGGCCAAGGTATGTCTAATGTTTCCACGGTTCCCAATAGCATTCCATGCTCCCCTATGCTTGGGTGATTAATTGCCTCAATAGTTATCTCGTCGGTTGGGTTGACTTCCCTCGAAGAGGCCAGTTGGGCAAGTCGATCAGCAATTTTGTTTTTTGCTCAAGAATATTGGGAAACCTCGAACCACTTAAGTTGTTCGGAGAGGCTATCAATAAGGAGTTTGTACTACTGAAGTCGCTCTCCTTTTATTTCGTACTCCCCATTAACCTAGCAAGTAACCAATTTGGAATCTGTATAAACATGAACCTGCTCCGCTCCGCTGACTTTGGCAACTCTGATTCCCCAAACAAGGTCCTCATACTTGGCTTCGTTATTGGTTAGCATGAAATTAAATCGTAGGGCAAATTTGAGTTTATCACCTAATGGTGTTTCCAAAAATAGACCAGCTCCTCCCAACCCTTGCCTGGCTGACCTGTCCACGTTGATTGCCCATACACCTTAATCTGGCATATCATAACCGCCTGGCCATGCGTGAGTGCTCTTTAGATGTGGAAATCCTGTGGAATCTTCATTAGCGATTCGTGAGGGCTCCTCCATCGGTGTTATGCCTATAAACTCTACCACAAAGTCTGCTATTGCTTGTCCTTTCATTGACATTCATGGCTTCTACTCAATGTCAAACTGTCCGAGCTCTATCACCCATTGCATCCGTCTTTCAGAGGCCTCTAGCTTTGCAACACCATTCAGAGTAGCTAGTCAGTCAGAACTACTATTGTATGGGTCTAGAAATATGATCTGAGCTTCCTATGCGAGATTACCAAGGCTATTACTAGCTTCTCCAGGTTGGGATATTGAGCCTCCGCACCTCGGAATGCCCTACTGACATAGTAGACTGGCTTCTGGTGACCCTAAAAGTCTCTTATCAAAGCTGAACTTACGACTGTTGTAGACACAACTAAGTACGGATACAATGGTTCATACGAACCAGGATTAGAAAGGAGTGAAGGTTCAGTGAGATACCTCTTCAGCTCATTAAAAGCTAACTCACACTCTTCAGTCCAGATAAAAGCCTTTCTCAAAACTCTGAAGAATGGTGAGCATTTGTCAGTTGCTTTGGAAACAAATCGATTCAGGGCAGCCACTCTTCCCATCAGTCTTTGAACCTCTTTGGTGTTGGTGGGTGATACCATATCCAAAATCACCCTTATTTTGTCTGGGTTGGCCTTGATGCCTCTCTGGCTAACCAGATGCCCCAAAAGTTTCCCTAAGGACACGCCGAAGGCATACTTCACTGGATTAAGTTTCATCCCATACCTTTGCAACACGATAAATTCCTCTGCTCTGTCACCAAGATACTGATCTGCCCTTCTACTCTTGACCAACATATCATCCACATATACTTCCATGTTTCTACCAATTTGCTTTCAAACATCGAATTCACTAAGGGCTGGTAGGTAGCTCCCATGTTTTTAAGCCCGAAGGGCATGACCCTGTAGTAGTATAATCCTCTAGACGTGACGAAGGCTATCTTTTCCTGGACAGGAACATGCATTCGGATTTGGTTATAGCCAGAAAAGCCTTCCATAAAGCTGAGTAGTTCATGCCCAACCGTAGAGTCTACTAAAAGATCAATCTAAGGTAAAAGGTAGCTATCCTTGGGGTAAGCTTTGTTGAGATCTATAAAATCAATGCACATGTGCCTCTTCCCATTCACCTTTTTTACCATAACAACATTCGCCAACCACTCCAAGTAGGTTATCTCCTTAATGGACCCTGCTATTTTTAACTTGCTGACACCTTCATTGACGGCCTGGTTACACTCATGGGTAAAAATCCTCTGTTGTTGCCTCACCAGTCTGGTCTTTGGGTATACATTCAAATGATTGACCATAACAGTGGCATCTATCCCTGGCATATCTTGGTGTGACCATGCAAACGCACCCTTTTGATCCTTCAAGAATTCAACTAATTGACGCTATATAGTCTCTCCAACCTAGGTCCCGATCAGCATCATTTTAGCTGGATTAGTCTCGTGAACCTGAACTACCATCAATGGTCTAGCTGGCGCAGCTTATTTTAGGTCGATTTCATCCCGAACCTCCATCTCCTCAATGCTCAAAGTCTCCCTGCGAGTGTGCTCCTTAAGTGAAGTATAGTAGCATTCCCAAGAAGAAATTTGGTTACCCCTTGCATATCCCACCCCTCGAGGTGTAGGGAATTTAACTAAGAAATGGTAAGTGGATGTTATTGCTCTGAAATCGTTCAACGCAGTGTGGCCAAGGATCATATTATATGCCAAAGGACTTTCTACAACCAAGAAGGTTACCATTTTGCTGAGCTTGTAGTGCCCATCCCCTATTGACAAGTGTAATTAAATGGATCTCATCGTGTACACTCGGTCTCTAGCGAAACCGACAAGAGGGGACAGCATGGGCCATCACTGTCCCTGGCCTACACCCATTTGGTTGAAAGCCGTGGAAAAAAGAATATCTGCAGAACTCCCATTATCTACTAAGCTCGTCGAACGGTGTGATTACCGACCAACAAGGTGATGACAATAGGATCATCATGGGGATGTTAGACCCCTTTACTATCATTCTCCGAAAAAGAGATGGTGATATACTCCTCTATCCACTTAGTAGGGTGGGAAGTCCCTTCGGTCCCAATGGGTATCACTACCTGTTCCTGCTCATCCCACGTGTTCATTCACTTGGTATGGGTTTTCCTCGCTGATTTGGTTTCGCCACCACCCACGAATCCCCCTGTGATAGTCCTGATCTCCAAACGAGGGAGGTCACCATGTGTTTTGGACTGGTCTGGACAAGGGCGATCATTCTTTGGGGATTTGGTTTCATCCCTCCACTTAGCGTGGATCGAGAAATGGTCCAACTTTCTCTGCCTGACTATCTTCTCAATCTGCTCTCTTAGGTCGTAGCAATCCTCCGTGTGGTATCCATGGTCCTTGTGGAAGGGATAGTATTTGCTTTTGGGCCATTTTGCAGGATCGCCCCTCAATTTCCCTGGCCATTTAAGGTCTAGGTCCCCCTTAATATGGAGTAAAATCTGCTCCAATTGGGGTAAAGTCCTTGTACTTAATCCCGAAGGATTTTTGATATGAGATATCTTCCAATTTCCTACTCTGATCAGATCTTCCAAGCATTGCTCGCCGTTCAACCTCCCTAGACCGTTTCTCTGGCCTAAGCGGCACATTTCCCTCCTTCGTGTGCCTCGCATCTACAGCATCTTCTGCATTTATATGCTTCTGGGCCTTAAGCATCAACTCAGCCATATCCACTAAGGGAGTTTTCGATAAAGAGAAAAGGAACCGTGATGGCAACAAACCATCAAGGCCACCTTGCCATCCGCATCATCTACCTGGAGGGCCTCCCGATTAAAGCGGTTTACATAATCGCGAAGGTGCTTCCCTTTCGCTTGCTTAACATTCAGCAGATAGGTTGTCGATTTCTTATGTTATAGCCCGTCGATGAAATAACTGTTGAACAACTTGCTCAATTGAGCAAAAGATTCTATGGAATTGGGCTTCAACTTAGTAAACCAGATTCGTGCAGGATCCCGCAGGGTAATTGGAAAAGCTCGGCACATAATTGCTTTCGGTGCGGTGTGGAGGCATATCATGGAATTATAATTGTCCAAATGGTCTAGCGGGTCAGACGTCCCGTCAAACACGTCGGCAGAAGGCATCTTGAATTTAGGGGGTAAAGGTACAGCCATAATGGTTGGGATGAAAGGTGTACCAATTTTTTGAACAAAATCTGCCAAGGTTGAGGGCGTCTTACCCCTCATCGCCTCCATCACATTGTTGAGCTGCGCTTTCACATCTCAAATTTGTTTGTCCCAAGCAGTTGACATCTTTGATGGCTTTCCCTTGTCTGGGTGTGCCCGCTCCACGATCTAGGGCGCACGAATTGGGGGTTGAGGGAGATTGACGCCAATAGCCACTTCCTCTTCCTCTCGGTGCGGCGGGTCATGAGCCTTATCTCTACCTTCGCCATGTTGTGAATGGGCAAAATGACCTCCCAAATTCAAAACTCGGCGTGATGGAAGGACATTCTCCTCTCGTTCCCTCAGATGTTGCAACAACTCCTGATTCTATTGAACTAATTGAAAAATACCTTGCGTTAGATGATAGAGTTGATCCTAGACGGGGCAATCACCCCTCTGCGGTTGGGGATGCTGAATGGTTACATCCTGGTTAATGTCATCGGCCATTGATCTGGTTCTCACCATTCACGGTAGAACTCACCACCGAAAAATAAAAAGGATTCCCACAAACAGGGCCAATTAATGGTGTTTCCCCCGGTAATGGGCTCCAAATCCTCTGAACTGGTCTGAGACAAGATAAGGAAACCGTTAGAAAAGGGGCCTGAGTTTTCTCCGGCGGGCCCTCTTCGACGGTCAAGTTAGAACTCCGGTGGAGTAACACTCAAGCAAGTATAAAATCTCACTCTCCTCAATTACCAGTACTAGAATGCGTACCTTGTCCTTCCTTGATTATCCTTTTTATACACCTGTTGGGCCACGTGGCTAACTAACTATGTGGGGACTGTTGTAATAGAATAAAAGGGAATCTGGAGTTTTTCCATGCACCTTCTTCTACACGCGCTTCCTGATCAGGAGATATACCTGATTAGCTGTATCTCCCTTCTTCTCCTCGCCCTGGGCCGTTTACCTTGGGCTAAAGAGTGTTGTGTTGGGACTTTACTAGCTTGATCCTGGGCTTCACACAGCCCCCCAGGCCCAATTATCCATCTCCTCATCAAACATAATATTTAAATTTGAGTAAAACTAAAACTGACAATTTAATTTGTCAAAATTAAAAATAAAAATTTAAGTTCTTTTATAGAACTATGGTTGACTTGATTCCAGTTCAGACTTGTGCTCGATCTGAATACGTAGGCAACCTATTTAAACATGTGCACTCACAAATAAAGTGAAACTCAAATTTTCACTTAATAATAAAAAATATAAATTCACTTAAATCAGTTAACTTAATTTCAACCCGACTTTGTGTCAGGTTTAAAAATGTAATTAACGTATTTAAATGAAACACAAATAAAGTGAAACTAAAATTTTTACTTAAATAAAATAAGAATATAAATTTATCTAAATTAGTTGACTTAATTTTAACCCTCTTGCAGCCGGTTCAAATATATTGTCAACCTATTAAATGAATTTATCACAAATTAAGTGAAGCTAAAATTTCCACTTGAATAAAAAAAATACAAATTCACTTAAATTAGTTGACTTAATTTTAACCCGATTTTCTGCCCGGTTCAAATATGTAATCAATATATTTAAATGAATATTATCACAAATAAAGTAAAACTCAAATTTTTACTTAAATAAATTAAAAAGTGAAACATTTAAATTAGTTGACTTAATTTTAACCCAGTTTTGGGGCCAGTTCAGATATATAGTCAACCTATTTAAATAAATATTATCACAAATTAAGTGAAATTTTATATTTTCACTTACTTAAATTTCAAAAGTGAATTTACCAAAATCAGTGCAGTCACGATGCTTTGTAGTCCTATTCAAGTGCAGTCACAACGCTTTGTGGTCCATTCAAATGTGATGTTCAAATAAATTTAAATAAGTTCTATACTTAATAAATTCAAAATAAAAAAATAACAAGTAAATAATTTTTATTGAAACTATGTTGATTTGATTCCAGTCAAGACTTAATATCGACTTGGATACGTAGGCAATCAATTCAAATTTATACAGTCACAAACTAAAATAAAAATATAAAAATAGAATTTAAAATTGGCATATGAATGGTAAGGGAGTAGATGCCAACTTGACTAGGATGTGCTCTCTTTACAGTGATGTCATAATTTTTAAATTCTTAAATTATTAAATGAATCTCTAAGGTTCACCAAAATAAATAAATAAACAAATAAATTTATGTTTTTGAACTACGTTTGATTTGATTTTAGTTCAGAGCTAATCTCGACTTGGATACGTAGGCTTCCCATTCAAATGTGTGCGGTCATAAAATTTATAAACCCAAATTTTCACCTAAATAAAATTCCACAGTCTAAAATAATGGACTATCTACCCATTATAAACTAAATCAAATCAAATGAGTTTTGTCACGCCCCAAACTCCAAGCCACGTGAAACACTCATAAACAACCATACATGATACCCAACCCGAGAATATACTCTCAATGTAAACCGTACATGCATTATATATAAACGCCAAACGGCAACATTACACGGCACCAACGCCCGAAAACATGTTATAACATACATGTAACAAAGCTAACAAAAGGAAGACTACACTCTTCCGCCCTCCAGCACCTCCAGATCAACCAGCGCGACTGGTACCTAAAGAAAAGCAAAATCCCACACCGTGAGCCAAAGCTCAGCAGATTCTAAACAACACATGCAGTATAAACAAAACATGCTCGATAAACGAAGTGCAGTTTTTGACTCTCTTTCAAGACATTAAAACAATTTGAATAACAGTTTTAGATTGTGACTCACCAGAGCCAGAAAACCATTTTCACATGCAAGGGAAAGCGAGGATAAAAATCATTTGTCGACTCATTAGAGCCCTGAAAATGATTCAAGTATTACAACTCCCGCAGGCCGTTAATACAGTATTTCGACTCCTGTAGGTCGATGATACAATTTTAAGAAAATTGGTCTATCCGTCCCAAAATACAATACATGCAATCCATGAACACGTGCCTCTTCAAGACCTCGTTTCAGCCTTCAGTTATCGCATACACACACACACCCGTGCCCCATCAGGATCTCGTTTCAATCCGTCAGATATCGCACCCCACATACGCAACCCATGCAACACATATCTTCACGGACTTTCACCGTAAGACCGCACCTCCAAATACACCGGCTTTCGCAGCCTACCTCGTTCACCGGCTTTCACAGCCTACCTCGTTCACCCACACACACACACACACACGTGCATCATCAACCAGGATTTACATCTATTGGATCACAGATTCATCTAATCCATTTCATACACATATGCAAA
>JAULJZ010042628.1:0-14441 GCA_032270985.1 Heliamphora pulchella
GTTGCAAGATTCCCAATCCAGATGGCTTGAATCCCAACTGGTGGCCACCAATTTAGAGTTCTGAATCCTCAGTTGCCGAGAAGCTTAGTTCCTAAGCTTTAGCTCCAACAATGGCGAAATGAAGGTGATGAAGAAACAAGAACAGAGGCGTCGGAGGGAGAGCTTGGGAGAAACAGAAATAATGAGGGAGGTCAACAACGGGTTGGTGGTTGACGACGACGACGACGATGGCAGGAGCGGCGATGCACGACGGTGGTGGGTGGTCGCGCGCACAGGCGCGTTCTCTCTGCTTCGTCTCTCTCCTGCTCTCTCTCTCTCTCTCTCTCTCTCTCTCTCTCTCTCTATTCTCATAGCAACAGAAACCAGAGGAAGGAACTGGAGAAGATGAGGAGCAGGTGGCGCACTTGAGAAATAAAAAGGGGAAGAAGAACTCGGGAGGTTTGCTGAAAAATCCAGAGAAGTCTGAATTTTCTTTGGGCCTCGTTTGTTTTACTCTCATTATTCTTATTACTTTGGAATTCTCTTTCTTTTCTGTTTCCTTTTTTTTTCTTGAATCTCCCAAAACCCATCTAATTCATTTTTTTCATACATTTTTATACGATTTATTCTAAATTTTGATTTTAAATAAATTCTAATTTATATTATTAAATTTTCGGACCCCACAAAATAAATCACAACTTGGCCCTAAAAATTTTAATTATATTAAAATAGTTAATCAATTCAATAAAAACGTATTTGGTCACTACAACTTAATTTAGAATGTTATGAGATTCTCCAGGTGTTAAGGTTCTCTTACTTGAGTTTCGAACCTTTTTAGGGTTTCTAGGTCAAACTTAGAATTTTCGAGTCGAGTTTGGATTTTGAATCTCTTCCATGCTCTTTCGCCTCGTGAACTATCCGTCACCAATACTAGGGTTCAAGCAGGGTCGTTACTGGTGAGTTTTCAACAAAAACTACAGAGAGTTCAAAAATTATTTCATGGACCAAACAGTGGCTAATGGACCTAATTTTTGAATAGCAACTAGATTGAAATGTCTTTAATGTTTCTCATAAAAACCACGTTTGGAATAGTCATTAAGAATAGAGGTTTTAAACTACACAAAAAGATGTGATAGAAAGCCGTTTTGATCACAAAACATGAACAAAGAGTTGCAGAGGTGTTTTGACCATTCAAATCTCAACAAAAGATGATCATGTTTGGTGGGTAGCTAGATAAACATGTTTACTATAACTTTCATGAAGACACCTAAGCTCATATCTCGTTTAAAAATATAATTTTTAGCTCTGCAACGTAAACTGGTATGAAAATAACATATTTTAGTAGAAAAGCCACATCCCACATTTCCTGCATTCAAATCAGTTCAAACTAATTTTTGATGAAAGATAATACTAAAATCTAAGTTTAGACAAAAAGCACACCCTCAAAAAATTTGTCTAGAATTAGTTGTATGATTTTTATAAAATTAGTACGGAGAGCTAAAAATCTAAAAACTAAAACCTTGTTGTGATCTGGCATCCTAGCATGGTGTATGTCATGTTTTCACTGATTTTCTTTGCATGCATAGTTTCTATACTCAAATATCAAAACTCCAGAACTTAAATAAATTATGAAACTCAAAGAAATCAACATGCATACACATAGCAAGTCACAAACATTCATAACAGTTTCTAAATCTTGTTATTACGCCTTTTTACCTTGTGATTTGATTCATATTTTTTTATTTTGTGTTCGGGGATGAGTTGAGATGTAACGACCCTACTCGGATCGTAGTATTAGTAACGGATAGTCCACAAGGCTATAGAGTATGAACGAGGTTCAACACTCTAACTCGAATCGAAAACCCTAAGTTTGGCCCAAAATTCCAAAAAAGGTCCAAAACTCAGGTAACAAAATCTTAATGCCCAGAGAGTCTCCCAACATTCTAAATGAAGTAAATATCATGAAAAAATGAGTTAAAAATAAAAAATCCTCATAAATAGGGTAAAATAACCATTTTGCCCATAGTATTGCAAAAAGTCTTAAAAATTTAAATTTTGACACATGTATTCCCAAAATAAAGAATTTAAGTACAAGTAGCAAAGAAAGAAATAATATCAAAAATAATAAAATTACCCCTTAGTGGCCGACCGCCTTGGGAAGAGTGCCAAAAGTAGCTTTTTACTTTTTTTTTAGCTTAAAATGATGAGAAATGTATTAAATTAAGCTTTATGATGATCCAATACTTGTTGAGCAAGTAATATATATAATAATATAGTGTTATAAGTTAAAAAAATCAAACAAATCATTATTGAAGTTCATACACAATAAAATAAGTCAAAAAGTCAAATATTAACAAAATAGCTTAATTTGACTTAAAAGACTACATATATTTAATCAATTGCTATAGAAATTATGATAATATATGGGAATACTATATTTATCATAAACATACTAATATAATAGGTTTCAGTAGGAAAATACATCAAAAAGATACACCAAATTAACTTTTAAAACATTTTTTGCACAAAATGGCATGCAAGCCAATGCAAAACCCCTTGATTGATGTAGGGTCAGGTTTTTGTCCCCCAAACAGCCCCCTAGCTGTATTTTCCTTCCCCGTATCTGATATGTTCTTTCAAAACTTGAACCAAATTAAATGAACCCATGTAAAGTGTAAGGAAAAAAAGAAAAGAAAGTACTTAATTAATCTTTTGTCCCCTCCATGTTGCCTAGCCTTCTCTTATATAAACCAAGACAAACACCCTCCCTCTCCCCTTCATATTTCGTCCATATAGAGAGAGAAAACCAGATTTCAGTAATCTTGAAGTGTTATACAAGTTTGAAGGAGAAAAAGAAGAAGAAGAAGAATAAGGAGCCATGGAGAAGCAAGAGGTGTTTTCCTAAAGCTAAGTCCTTCCACACTATCATCCTTAAGCCATATAAATAAGTAAGTAAAACCTCTAAACCTTATGACTAATATCCCTCAAAATATCCCCCAACACATCTCTTTAAACACTCGAAGACTCGATAACCGAAATCAAACTGAAAAGGCGTTGGAGTCGGAAATTTAGGGCTGTTACATTTATGGGTCATATGAGATGCTGTCGTATGTTGTTATCTTCGAGTTTGATGACTTTTAAGTGTGCTGGAGTCTTGATATTAATGTCCAAAACTTGTACAAAGAAATGGAATAAAAACTTGGCATGACATAAATAGAAGACTTGGACCCCAAGAGACTTGATTTTTGATAACATAAATGTTTTTGCCCTAAAGTTTGGAATGCCATAACTCAATGTATAAAATTGATCTAATCATGTTCTTTATGTCCGTAATTATATTTTTGTGTTATCTTTCATCCAAAGTTTGTTTCAACTTATTTTCATAAGTAGAACGCGAGATATCACAATTTTACCAAAGTGTGTCATTTTCCAACCAGTTAACATTACCGACTTGGAAACCCTAGTGTAAAGTGAGATCTGAACTTTGGTCAAAATATGAAAGTTGTAGATAACATGTATAGCTATCTACTCACCAACGATGAGCACAATATATTGAGGTTTGATAGGTCAAAACCGCCTTGAAATTATCTACTGAGTTTGAGCCCTCAAAGGACACTTTTGTCACATATTTGTATATAGCCCAAAAACCCGATTTTTAGTGGCCTATTCCAGAAGTAGTCTACATGAACATTGTAGCTAACATATTGAAACACTTTCCACCCAAAAATCAAACCTCAAATCCCTCGAGATGATACCCCAAATTCGTTTTAAACCCTCTGTCCAAAATCGGCTCTACTCAGTTTTGGTAGTTGACAGAACCTATTTTCTAAAAAGGCCAAAACGTCTAATTTGTTCCAAATAACCATCCTTAGCTCTAAACATGAAAATTGTAAGGGACATGTTGATCTAGAACATACTTTAAAATGGGATCATTTGGAATTGATCTGATACTCCAAATTTGAGACCAATAAAAGCATAGTTTTGATAAAATCTGGAGAAAAGTGCTGAACCATTTTCGCTTAGGATGTTTTGTTCACCCATTTTCCTTAGGCTTTGGCCTTAGTGTTAAACATGAGAGTTGTAGAAAATATTTTTATCTAAATGGTGTTCAAAAATCATAACATGATTTCAAGTCTAGATACCCCAAAACCTTATCGGCTCTTTTAATTTGATACTTGATTTTAGCCTTCAAAGTCGCTAAGTGTGAATTGAGTACCCTTTGCTATGAGACCCGCGTCTTTATATGATGATCGATTTGAATTAATTGATAAGTGTTTCTAAGTGAATGTATGATGGTTTAGAACTCATGCTATCATGTTAACTCATATCTTGAGAATTGTAGCTTATGCTTCACATACTTGTATCTTATGCTTTGCGTGTTGTACTATGAATCTTGCAATGCTAGTTGATGCTATGTTGTAGATAGTTGTATTTGAGATTCATACCATACATCATTGACATTGTTTCTTGTATTCTGGCATATTGAAGTTCATCTGTACAAACCGTTGTTGGGATGGGCTGTATTGAGATTGTCTTTCTTGATTCTAAGTCCAGAGCGTCCCTGGTTACCACGTTCAAAAATGTTTTGGTTTATACACCCTAGGTGCATCTCTGGTGTTTGAAATAATTTTGGCTTATACACCTTGGGTGCGTCCCCGGTGTTTGAAATGGTTTATGGATATTGTTGGGCACCATGGGTTCGTCGCTAGCATTCTGATTTCGATAGCTTGAACTTTTGGATTGACACTGGCGAAGGCATCACGAGTCTTAAGGTGAGACAAACTGCTTGGGATGAATTTTCCTTGTACACCCTAGGTGCGTCCCCGGAGTTACAGATTTGATTTATACACCTTGGATGCATCCCCAATGTTTGAAATGATTTATTGAATATTATTAGCCTAGAGTATGGTGTGGATCCCATGCCGTTACCATTGAGTAAAACAGCTGTGGCATGATGCCTGGCGATGCGGTTACTATTCGCAACGAGGCGCGATGATGGATTTTGTGATCAAATACCCGTGAAAGTCTACTCTGGTAATTCCAAGCGTGAAATCCCTGTTATAATCTAGGTGCATATTGGGCTGGACAACAACATTTCTTACACGGCATCTCATATACGCATGCTAATTGACTTATCTGCTATCTTGTCATAAATTTATCTGTCTCCTTGACTATAAACTGTACTGGGTGTTATATGATATGCATCGTGGAGAATTTTGTGCAATGAGATTAGTTAGAAGGTTAGAGTGTTTTGTTTCTGGGTCTTGGCTCATAGCATTCGTGCCACAAGTGAGGAGGAGTTCTTGGAGGAAGTCATCCCAAAGGTAAAAGAAGAGTTTGAAGAACAGGGTGAGTTCCAAGAGCACGTGGATTCCACTGATGCATTCGGAGGAGTCGAGACCTCTGCTTTTGTTCTTATATTTAGTTTTCTCTGTGCTTAGTGTAATTTTTGAAATTTCTTGGTAAAACTGTAATAGTTAAGTACTTTGACGGTTTAGAACTCCTTTATGACGTAATAACTAACGTATATAAATATGAATGAATGGCTAAAATATTTTTTTGTTTATATTTATATATGTCCCGAAGTGCCTGGAAGACGGGGCGTCACAGTTGGTATCAAAGCCCAAGTTTAGTGAACCTTCAGGCCTTGGGTTATGGGAGACTATGAGTTCTGTAGCATTGAAGCTTTGTAAACTGCTTAAGAGTTCTTTAGCGTCGAAGCTCTATAGAGTGTTTATATTATTAAATTATCACTTATAATTCTAAAACATAAAATCCATACCATAAGTTTCTCTTCCTAATTGTCTTTTATCTTAGGATGGCATCTGATGCAATGCCGGCTGGAGAACCATGGGCAGCACCTGAACCAGAAGACTTAGTCCCCGAGGAAGAACTCGTTGAAGAACAAGACCCAATAGATGTATTTTTGTTGGCATGGATGTTCTTAGATGAGTGGTCGGTTCATGAAGGAGAAGAGGGCATGGAAGTAGGGGCAAACCAAGAACCAGATGAGGTAGGAAACGAGGCCGATGTTGAGGTGGAGGATGAGGAGGAACCTGAGGATGATGATAGCGAGAACTAAGAGCGGGCCATCTCTTTCTTTTATGATCCACTAGAGGCACCGCCTCTGGAGACGGACGATGATGAAGTAACGAACATAGTGATCTATTGGAGCCGCCAAGAGTACCGCAAGGACTATCGTATTGGAGAACAGGTGTATGCAAGAGTTTTCCCAGAAACGACGTGGAAGTGGAAAAGGTCAGAGTTTTTCCTGAGGTACATGGGTCCATTAAGAGTGTTGGAGAGATGTGACGAGACCATCTATCGTCTAAAGGTACCATCGGGATTCAAAGAGCTATTAAGGGACAGGATAGATGCAAGGTGGATGCAAACACAGAAACCAAGAGATAAGAGAGGAATCATCAACCCGCGTGACCAGGCAATCGACCTTAACAATCTGAAAACGTACCTGGAGGTACCAATAGCCGTAATCAACAAGGCTCGCATAGGACCGAAGGGCTTTTGGCACGTGAAAGTGCAGTGGCGTTGCTACGGTATCTATAAGGCAACGTGGAAGCGTGACTCAGTTATCCACTACTTCTATCTGCATCTGTTCGTCTAGGCTTTAGTGCGTTGGGTGTTGTATCTTTTTCTTCATTGGATGTTGTACATGTGTTATGTGAACTTTTAAAGATTGGTCCACCGATTATGTGATTAGAATGAAATGCAAATGTTTGTTGTTGAATTCCTCATAAGCTATATCTCATAATCCTAAATTAAGTTCCACAAGATCCCAAATCATGGAAACAATCAAGAATTGATACAACCCCCAAATCTCGACACTCTCCTAGGATGGCTAACAGACAACTGAACCACTGGCAAGCTAATGAACCCTAGATGGTGAAACACCCAGGCTAGCCTTAGTTTTACGAAAGTCACCATTAGGAACCCCACAACTCCCTATAAGTTCCTTTCTCAAGCCTTTATGGCAACTCTCGTACCCGATTGAAGCCCTATGTGTGTCCTTCCTCCTAATAGCACTGATATCAAACGTTCGATATTGGTAAAGTCTTTTACCCTCATATAATTCTCTCGATCCTGATACTGCACTTTTGTGCAGTAGTTTCATGAATTATTTGTTTACTCTCGAAATCCCAACCTGGGGAGTCAACTTGGATGCTTCAATTGAAGTATGTTAGGCCGACGTGACTTCAAGACAAATATCTAGTTTGGCTACCCATCGCTTAAACATATCTTTTGTCAAGATCTAATGTGGCACAGATTGGTCCCAAGAACATCCCCTTTGTAATCTTTATTAGTTGTTTAACTCTTATGTCCAAATGCGTCCGAGCCTCAATTGACCTCTAAATTTGGGTCAACAATGATTTCCTTAGCCTTGACCCCTTGCCCTAGTCCAACCTATCTTTGAACCACCTGGGGTCCACCCTAAGATGTTCTAACGCCGCGCATGTTTTTGACTATCGACGTTCAAAACCTTGCTCCATAGATCTCTAAGTAACAACGATCGTTAGGATATTACGTTATTAAGCCTTAGCGCTTTCACGGGAAACTGAGACGATGCCCGAAAACCTCCTAACACCTCTTCAAGCGTGAAGCAGATTTCTTCTTGGTGTCACAGCTTAGAATACCTATCAACGCCCGCATTTAGCAAAGTTTTGGAGATCAAGACTCCTAACTGTAAGAATGGTTAAGCAAGGGCTTATTCAACTAACTATATTTTTCAAAGGTCCCAACAAATAAGACTATACCATCAGCAATCTAAAGTTAGAAAAGACAGCTTCACACCAAAGGATTCGTGACACCACTATATGACAAAATTTAAGCTTCCCCAGGCTAGTTCATAGCTGACCCACCCATCCGATAAACTGAGAAGCAAAACATTCATACCGATAGTAAGAAACTAAAAACTGAGAAACAGCCTCAAACTCACGATAACCTTAGTACGCTAGCAAAGGAGGTACCTCTATATACGTCGATATTCACACCAGCCTTTCCACTGAAGTGTTAGAGTCTGAATTTTTGCCATCACTATTAAAGAATAAAGAATCTTGATCACAACAATGAACATTTTGAGCTTGATGAAGAATTAACCACCAAGTCACAATAGGTCACGTGACTAGGTAATTACCGTAACCATATCTTTTATCATGTTTATTTTACCCTAGAATGACCAACCACCTGAGAAAACGATCCAGTTATTGGAAGAGACATTCAAACCCATTGTTCTAGCACGTCGAAACAAACGGTAGAGGCCAAGAGGAACGTAGCAACCTTTCGAAAGACTAGAGGAAAAATAAAAGCATATAATTACAGACTTCGTCACCAGGATTATCAAGATCACCTCAAAGACCGGTAAATATTTAGTTAAGCAATTCTAGGACTTAGGTGCCAAGGAGTTTGTGGAAACAGTGAGTTCCATTGACACTAAAGATTGTTTGAGGGGTGGAGTGCGCATTTTAGACAGACCAAGTTGTTCACATGGTAGGTTCTTAAAGTATTAGTTTGTATTCATTTGGCATCTAGACTATGTAACTCTTATAGAATGGTATTCAGTTTTCATTGTGGTATCGATGTGAGTCGCAAGAAAGTTGCTTTCAAAAACCTTTTGTGATGTGACTCGTTAGAGCTAGTTTGTTTAGATTGGTGAGTTGTTATTACTGGTATAGAGAAGGAATTTTCTTATGGGAGCTTGTGAACTCTATGTATGAGAAGTTGAAGGATGACATGATTTTGTTGTTTCTGCTGGAGTTGCGTAGCAACTCAATGTAAGTACGTGGGAGGAATAAGTGTTTGGATGAGAAGAGTGGAAGCGTAAGACTATACAAATTTATGGGTATGATTTTTGTAATTGGACTTGAGTGAATCGAGTGTCTTGGTAGAATGTGGGTAAGATAAAATAATTAATGTGCAAAAATGATTCTTGGTTCGATTGTGGGACAAAAAATATGTGAAGGGATTGAGTGATGATGATAAGAGACTTTGTAATCAGAAGTTAATACTGTTCAGTTAAAGGATTGTAGGGTGGATGATACGTACGTGAAAAAAATATGTGACGAGGTTGTGATTGGGTTCATATGGGTAAGCATATACTTGGGGAGCATTTAGTCTGTATGGTATGTTTAGCCCTAGTGACTCATTAAGTTCAAGTGGCGGTATTAATCTTGATGGTCGTAAGGATAGAGTGGTCCAACACGAAGTGGTGATGTGATTCCGAGATAGTAGTCATTAGTTGATCGCGAAGTAGTCTTCAGCGAACGTTTGGATGTGACAACGAGCTGGTTTTTAGTAGAGTGACAGTCTTTCTAGATAGAAGTGGAGAATATTTGAAATTAGTTTTTGTCGTGGGCTAGTTTAGAGACATATGATCACTAGTGGAAGTCGTACTCAATATAAATTGTGTTTTGGAGCCAACATGTTCTCAATGATAGACTGGGGTCATGATACTACAACTTGAAAGTGCGAGAGTCAGATATACCCAAAACTGCCTTTAGGACTCATTACGAGCATTATGAATTTGTGGTAATGCCTTTCAAGTTAATGAATGTACCTGCTATATGTACGGACCTGATGGATCGGGTATTCAGAAGCTTTCTAGACCAATTCATAATTGTGTTGATAAATGGCATTCCGTTATATTCTCAGAGTGAAGAGGAACACAGGAAACATTTGAAGATTTTTCGTAGATCCCGAGAAAGCACAAGTTGTATGTAAAAATTGGTAAGTGTGAGTTTTAGTTGGACCGGGTGATGTTTTTAGGTCATGTTATATCTGGAGAAGAAATTCAAGTGAATCCAATAGAAGTAGAAGCAACAGTTAATGGGAAGAGGCTAACTAATGTGACAAAGATACGGACTTTTTGAGGTTGGTTAGTTATGTGACATGGTCCTTGAAGATTTGGAAGTAATTAGTTTAAGATGTTAAGTAGAATAAGACAACCTTTACTCTAAGTGCTGAACATATGAGCTCGACCTTATCCACGCCTGCAATAAAGAATGACTCCAGTAAACAAGGACACAATTTTGGAGAACGAGAAGGCACAATGTTAGTAAATCATCCTTAACCATCCAAACGATGAAGTATAGGGTGAAATTTTGGGGACGAAATCTGTTTAAGGGGGCTAGTTTGTAACAACCTTGCTCGGACCCTAGTATTAGTGATGGATAGTCCACAAGGCTATAGAGCACAGACGTGGTTCAAAACCTAACTCGAATCGAAAACCCTAAGTTCGGCCCGAAAACCCCAAAAAGGTCCAAAACTCATGCGACAAAACCTTAACATCCGGAGAGTCTCCTAATATTCTAAATGAAGTAAATATCATGAAATAATTAGTTAAAAATTAAAAATCCTCATAAATAGGATAGCATGACCATTTTACCCCTAGTATAGCAAAAAATCTTTAAAATCTAAATTTTGACATATTGATACCCTAAAACAAGGATTTAAGTACAATTAAGTAGCAAGGGACAAAATAACATCAAAAATAACAAAATTACCCTTTAGTGGCCGACCATCTTGAGAAGAGTGCCAAAAAATAGCTTTTTACTTTCTTTTTAGCTTAAAATGATGAGAAATGTATTAAATTAAGCCTTATGATGATCCAATACTTGTTGAGCAGGAAATATACATAATAATATAGTGTTACAAGTTAACAAAACCAAACAAATCATTATTGAAGTTCATACACAATAAAATAAGTCAAAAAGTCATATATTGCCAAAATAACTTAATTTGACTTAAAAGACCACATCTATTTAATCAAATGCTATGAAAATAATGGTAATACATGAGATTACTATATTTATCATAAACATACTAATATAATAGGTTTCACTAGGAAAAGACACCAAAAAAATACACCAAATTAACTTTTAAAGTATTTTTTGCACAAAAGGGCATGCAAACCAATGCAAAACCCCTTGATTATTGTCGGGTCAGGTTTTTGTCCCCCAAACAGCCCCTAGCTGTATTTTCCTTCCCCATATCTGATTTGTTCCCTCAAAACTTGAACCAAATTAAATGAACCCATGTGATGTGTTAGGAAAAAAGGAGAAGAAAGTACCCTTAATTAATCTTTTGTCCCCTGCATATTCCTTAGCCTTTTCCTACATAAACCAAGCCAAACACCCTCCCACTTCCCTTCATATTTCGTCCATATAGAGAGAGAAAACCAAATTCGAGTATTCTTGAAGTGTTATACAAGTTTGATGGAGAAAAAGAAGGAGAAGAAGAATAAGGAGCCAATGAGAAGCAAGAGGTGTTTTCCTAAAGAGAAGTCCTTCCACACTACCATCCTTGAGCCATTTAAACAAGTAAGTAAAACCTCTAAACTCTATGACTAATATCCCTCAAAATATCCCCCAACACATCTCTTTAAACACTCTAAAAATCGAGAACCGAAATCAAACCGAAAAGGCGTCGTAGTTGGAAATTTGGAACTGTTATGTTTATGGGTGATATGAGATGTTGTTGTATATTGTTATCTTTGAGTTTGATGACTTCTAAATGTGCTGGAGCCTTGATATTAATGTTTAAAATACAAGAATGCATTAAAGTTGAATAAAAACTTAACATGACATAAGTAGAAGACTTTGACCCTAAGAGACTTCATTTTTGGTAACATAAATGTTTCTTCCCTGAACTTTGAAATTCCATAACTCAATGTAGAAAATTGATCTACGTATGTTCTTTATGTTTAGATTTATCTTCTTTTGTTATCTTTCATCCAAAGTTGGTTTCAACTCAATTTCATAAGTAAAACTCGAGATATTACAATTTTACCAAAGTGTGTCATTTTCCAACCAGTCAACATTACCGACTAGGAAACCCAAGTTTAACGTTAGATCTAAACTTTGGTCAAAACATTAAAGTTGTAGATAACATGTATATCTATTGACCCACCAAATATGGACATAATATACAGAGTTTTGATAGGTCAAAACCCCTTTGAAATTCTCTATTGAGTTTCAGCCCTCAAGTTACACTTCTGTCACATATTTTTATATTGCCTAAAATCCCTATTTTTAGTGGTCTATTCCTGAAGTGGTCTACATGAACATTGTAGATAACATATTGAACCACTTTTTGCCCAAAACTCAAACTTTAAATCCTCGGGATGATTTTCCAAAACCATTTCAAACCCTCTGTCCAAAACCGGCTTTGCTGAGTTTTGGCGGCTGACAGAACCTATTTTCTAAAAAGGCCAAAAAGTCTAACTTGTTCCAAACAATGTCCCTTAGCTCTAAACATGAAACTTGTAGAGGACATCCTGAGCTAGAACATACTCAAAAAGGGGCTCATTTGGACTTGATCTGATACTCCAAATTCTAGACCAATAGAAACATAGTTTTGGTAAAATTTGGAGAAAATTGCTGAACCGTTTTCGCTTAAGATGTTTTGTTCACCCTTTTTCCTTAGGTTTTGGCCTTAGTGTTAAACATGTGAGTTGTAAGAAATATTTTTATTTAAATGGTGTTTAAAAACCATAACTTAATTAACAGTCTAGATACCCCAAAACCTTGTTGGCTCTTTTAATTTGATACTTGATTTTGGCTTTAAAAGTCGCTAAGTGTGAATTGAGTACCATTTGCTATGAGACCCGCGTCTTTGTATGAGGTTTGATTTAAATTAATTGATAAGTGTTTCTAAGTGAATGTATGATGGTTTAGAACTCATGCTTTCATGTTGACTCATATCTGGAGAATTGTAGCTTATGCTTAATATACTTGTACCTTATGCTTTGCGTGTCGTACTATGAATCTTGTCATGCTAGTTGATGCTATGCTGTAGATAGTTGTATTTGAGATCCATACCATACATCATTGACATTGTTTCTTGCATCCTGGCATATTGAAGTTCATCTGTACAAACCGTTGTTGGGATGGGCTGTATTGAGATTGTCTTTATTGATTCTAAGTCTAGGGCGTCTTTGGTTGCCATTTTCAAAAATATTTTGGTTTATACACATTGGGTGCATCCCTAGTGTTTGAAATGATTTTGGCTTATACACCCTGGGTGCGTCCATGGTGTTTGAAATGGTTTATGGAAATTGTTAGGTACCATAGGTTCGTCGCTAGCATTCTGATTTCGATACCTTGAACTTTTGGATTGACACTGGTGAAGGCATCACGAGTCTTAAGATGGGACAAACCGCTTGGGATGAATTTCCTTTGTACATCCTGAGTGCGTCTCAAGTGTTACAGATTTGGTTTATACACCCTGGGTGCATTCCCGGTGTTTGAAATGGTTTATTAAATATTGTTGGCCTAGAGTATGGCGCGAACCCCACACCGTTGCCATTGAGTAAAACAGCTGTGGCATGATACCCGGTAATGTAGTTACTATTCGCAACGAGGCGCGATGGTGGCTTTGGTGATCAAATACCCGTAAGTGTTTCTCTGGTAATTCTCGACGTGGAATCCCTGTTATAATCTGGGTGCATGTTGGGTTGGGCATCTGCATTTCATACACGACATCTCATATACACATGCCTATTAACTCATCTGCTATCCTGTCATAAATTTGTCTGTCTTCTTGACTATAAACTATACTGGGTGTTATATAGTATGCGTCGTGGTGAATTTTGTGCCGTGAGATTAGTTAGAAGGTTAGAGTGTTTTGATTCTAGGCCTTGGCTCATAGCATTTGTGGCACGGGTGAGGAGGAGTTCTCATAATTTCAAGGCCTTCTTGCGTTGAGCTCCTGTTATTAAATGCTTACCATTTCTCTCTACGTTAAGATTCTCGATATCCGCCAATTAAATTTAATTACTGACAATTTAATTTAATCGACATCTTCATATTTCTTAAGCCCTTCTGCTTAACTTATTTGACCGTCGGATAATTAAATCCATCTGTAGGATTTTTGGCCGGTCAAAACTTATAAGCATCCTTAAGAAGGTATCGTCAATTCTGATCTTTTCGGACGTGGATGCCGTTAATAATTAATATTTGTCAAATAAATAATATTGCTATCTAACTCACCGGGAATATAGACCCATATAAGATCGCACCCTCTAATGAATCATAATAACGAATATTAAATATATGCAAATCAATAATTATTTCCAAATTAAGAGGATAAGCACTATTTATAATAATTTTAGAGTGTGAATTAATTTATATAACTAGTAGTCAGTACTAAATTAATTATTCTAAATGTCCCGTTCAATACACAAAATGTACTGGTACAGAGAGTCGGAACAATAGACAACGCTATTATCTGTTTCCCGTAACCAAGACAGGCCTACTAAAACTTTGTGCCACAGTTGTACCGATGGTATGTCCATTTCCATCTAAACTGTGAACATAAAATTTATATTCTGCAAGAAACTAAAATCTGGTCTTCTGTGTGTAAGCCGTACTCTATACACCAGATTAAATACTATACAGAATATCGAACATCCATGCATAACAAATAAATGATATACATACATTACTCATAAA